>MCJB01008811.1:83178-137154 GCA_002018475.1 Nicotiana obtusifolia
GGGGTTGGGTTGGATGGTGTTTGCTTTAGTGTATTGACAGCTTATTTCTCTTACCTTCCCCGTCAAACAAGATTTTAGAGGAAGAGATAATTGGGAAAAAAGTGAAGCCAACCCCCTAAAACTTGTGTATTCAATCTACAAGAGTCGCTAGATATAGGATGGGAAATAATATCTCTCCTTATTAAAAGGAGTCCAAGGATTTCTCTCCTTATTAAAGAAAGGCCAAGTCAACTTCATATATGTTGCATTCCCCATATAACCTGTTAACTTTACCGATTCTGCTCTTATTCCATGACTCTATTGCCTGGGTTATTGAGCTATCCCTTCAACTACTGACTAGAGGATAGTTGGATAAGGCTAGAAAGTGGAGCCTTTATTATACCAATTTACCATTTTGTTTAATTATACCAATTACTTGGTATTGTTATTTGTTGGTAACTAGTACCTTCCTTTATTGCTCGCATTCATCTCCGTAGTAATCTTTTTGCCTATACATATCTTTATGGAAGCTAATCCTTTAAATGATGGAATTTTGATATCTGGTGCTCTTCGTTTTATGTGCATTCTCCTCCTTTAGAAGGATATGCTTCCGGGAGCTATGAAAAGGCAAGACTACGTTTTGCTCATGCTGAAACTCTACTTCCTTTTTCATGCTTGCTTGGGCTCTTTCTTGAAGAATCTGGTGAGTGTTTATCAATAGGATTGTTTTAAGCTTCTACTACCTCTGGTTTCTTAATCAATTTTATGCGCTGAATGTTGCAGAATTTAAACTAATACAAAGAGAGGAGACGTTGCAATTCCCTCCTAAGCCTCCTACAAAGAGAAACTGGCGGGGAAGTATAGTGACACCTTTTGCTGGAAATAACATGCTAGTCCTTTACAGCTGCATGTCGAATAACTCAAGCAAGTACTTTGTGAAAGTGCTGCACAATGAACGTCCCATTCCTATTCCAGTAAGTTTTCTGATCACATTCTTGTGAACATGAACATCTGGTCTTTGTTTTGGGATCTAGATCAGCCGGCCTTCAAGTTTTTTCTTTACTTTCATTTTCAACTCCTGAAAAAAGTTTCACTGGCTGTGATGTCCAGTCTTCCAATTTGTGCCACAAGTGACTTGAATTTATTCCTTTGGAGGTTTCAAATGCTACATTCTCAAATTTTCATGATATTATTTGTTCCCCTTTTCTGTTCTAAGCTTTTGATGCTTCGATTTCTCTTTGCTCATAGGGTTGCAATGGCTCAGATTCCTGCCCATTTGAAGTATTTAAGGTACAACTTCTACATTTCACTAGAGGATTCAATTTACTGTGAGATTGGCTATCTCTTACTCGTTATAATGCGTTCCTCCAGGAAAAAATTGTTGCTCCTCACTTGAAACATGACTATAACACGCTTTGCAACGTAAACTTGGAACAAAAAGAGAAGAATTCTTCCTCCAGCAAGTTATCACAAATGTTTAGTTGGGTTCTCTCCCTGAGAAATGCTGTTACACCCCCTCAGAACGTTGAGCTATAACAACTATTACGCCTAAATTTCAAGCATTGCGGAACTTTGTTCTGTGTGTTTTATAAGCTGGTTCAACCAGTAGCCAGCGTGTGTCTTGGTGGGATACAATTTTCAAGGACACTGTCCTGTATAATCAAGTTTTTTGGTGATTGGTCCAACCATAGGGTAGCCAAAACGGAATGTAATCAATTACATAGTTTATTCTTTTAGTTTTCACTTCCACAAGGTAATTATGCTCCATTCATGTAGATCCTTTGATTTCCCTTTATCCTCCAAAGATTGAATTACTTTGTGGATGTATAGAACAAAAACAGTTTGTTTCCAACTGCCATAACAAGTAAAAAGACATGCGGGCTAGCTAGGTCGTTAAGCTATTTTTTCAATCTTTTGTCAGTAAAGTTTGAATCTTTGCTACGTAATATTAGCCCATTTAATTTGTACTTTGAGCTTATGGGCCACTAGAAATCATCATCCCCATGATTATTCTCTTAAGGAAGCAATATTACCATCAGTTTAGAGACCCTTTGGCAAGGGCACTTCAGCCAAAAGTTAATCTTCCTTTTTCCTGAGTCAGTATTGATGGTTTCTACTAATTGCTATCAACCCCACATTGCTGAAGTCCTAATATGGAAAGTTTTAGATACACAATTGATCTGAAAACTGATCCATGACTCACCATAGAGCTGCATTAAAAACTGGTAAAAGGCAATTGCTGTGTATGTTTGGTGTGGCTTCATTTCTGAAACTATCTATTTGACACTACTTTTCTTTTTGATTATTAACTTCCAAATTAGACTTTGAAATTAATAACAGCATGGAATCTTATAGCATGCTATACACATGTAATATCTTTTTATCTACACTTAGTCATCATTAAAAGAGAATCTCAACATTTTTAACATCTTCTAAGAAGCCACTCTATGTGACCGGGGCGGATGTAGTATAGAAGTTGCTGATTTATCTCAACTTCAGCTTGGATCCTATATATGTGTTAATTTTTTTATTAAATTGATTATTTGATCTTTAGCTCGGATCCTATATATTTGTTAATTTTTTGTTAAATAAGCATAGATAATAGATTCCGAGACCAGTACATCAAATGGGATGTGATATAAAGATAGATTTAGGATTTAAATTTTATGGGTTCGCATACGGAATTCTATCACATCGCATCTAACTTACTAGGTTCAAAATATATCTTTTGCACTTATTTAACGGAACTTTCAACACATATACATGGTCTAAGCAAATATTACACGGTTAAGATGGACCCATAAAATCTTCATTGTCTCCACCCTGATGTGATAGAATTTTCAACTTGAACTTATAAGGTTTAAATCTTGCATTTGCCTCTGTACATGACTACCTACTAAACTAACTAAAAATTAGAAGACATCCTAAATTTCTGTTTTATGATTCTAAAACGCAAAAAAAAAAAAAAAAAAAAGGAACAGTCAAAGCGAAGGAATGACTATTGTTCATTAGGTCGTTTCTGACGGGCTCACAAAATTTCAGACGATTTGGAGCCCAACGCCCGAATTCATGAAGATGGCGTGGACACTATCACAGGAAAAATGAAAATCATCCTAATTTATGGCCTTAAAACGCAAAAAAAATGTGGAACAATCATGAAGAATCAATGAATATTGTTCATTAGGTCTTTTCTGATGGACCCACAAAATTTTAGGCGATTTGGAGCTTGTCGCATGAATTTATGAAGATGGTATGGACATTAGCACATGAAAAAAAAAATATCATCCTAAATTCCTATTTTATAACTCTAAAACGCCAAAAAATAAGGAACGGTCATGGCGAAGCAATGACTATTATTTATTAGGTCCTTTTGGATGGGCCTATCAATTTTTGGCGATTTGGAGCTCGTTGCCTGAATTCATGAAGATGGCGTGGACATTAGCACACACAAAAATTAAAAATCGTCGTGAATTCCTGTTTTATGACCGTAAAATCCCAAAAACGAGGAACGATCATGGTGAAGCGATGACTGTTGTTATGACTAATGTTCATTGGATCATTTCTGATGGGTCCACAAAATTTTAGGCGATTTAGAACCCGTCGCCTGAATTCATGAAAATAGCGTGGAAATCGTTCTAAATTCATGTTTTGTGGCCCTAAAATGCCAAAAAATGTGTAACAATCATGGCAAAGTGATAACTATTGTTTATTAGGTCGTTTCTAATAGGCACAAAATTTTTAGACCATTCGGAGCTTGTCTCCCGAACTCATGAGCATGGCATGATTATTAGCATACAAAAAATTAGGAATCATCTTGAATTCCTGTTTTACAGCCCTAAAACGCGAAAAAACGAGGAACATTGTTGGCGAAGCGATGACTATTGTTCATTTGGTCGTTTTTTAAGGGCCTACAAATATTATAAGTTATTCGGAGTCCGTCGCCCGAATTCATGAACATGTCATGGACATTCGTACCCAAAAAAATGGAAATCATACTAAATTCTTGTTTATGGCCCTAAAACGCCAAAAAACAAGAAACGATTATGGCGAAGCGATGATTATTATGATTAGGTCATTTATGATGGGCCCAAAAAAATTTAGACGATTCAAAGCCCATTGCCTGAATTCATGAAGATTGCATAGACATTAGCACACGAAAAATTGAAAATCGCCATGAATTTCTGTTTATAGCTCTAAAATACCAAAAAGTAAGGAACAGTCATGGAGAAGCACTAAGTATCATTTATTAGGTCATTTTTTATTGGCCCGCAAAATTTTAGGCGATTCGGAGCTCGTCGCTTGAATTCATGAACATGGCGTGGATATTAGCACACAAAAAATTGGAAATTGTCCTGAATTCCTATTTAAGGCCCTAAAATGCCAACAACAAAAAAAAGAAAGAAAAGAAACGAGGAACAGTCATGACGAAGCGATGACTATTTTTCATTTGGTCGTTTTCGATGGGCACACAAAATTATAGGCGATTCGGAGCCCGTCACCCAGATTCATGAAGATGGCGTGGACATTAGCATACAAAAAATTTGAAATCATCCTGAATTCCTATTTTACGGCCCTAAAAGCCAAGAAACGAGGATGATTACGGCGAAATAATGACTATTGTTCATTTGGTCATTTCTGATGGGTCCACCAAATTCGGAGCCCATCCCCCGAATTCATGAAGATGGAATGGATATTTGTACACAAAAAATTAAAAATCACCCCGAATTACTATTTTATTGCCCTAAAACGCCAAAAAACGATTAATGATCACGGCGAAACAATGATTACTGTTCATTTGGTCGTTTCTGATGGGCCAAAAATATTTCAGGGGATTCGAAGCCCGTCACCCGAATTCATGAAGATGGCATGGATATTGGCACATGAAAAATTGGAAATCGTCCCAAATTCCTATTTATGGCCCTAAAACGCTAAAAAATGAGAAAGGGTCACGGTAAAGCAATGACTATTATTCATTAGATTGTTTCTGATGGTCCCATAAACTTTTAGGCGAATCGGAGCCTGTCAACCGAATTTATCTAGATGATGTGGATATTAGCATACGATAAATTTTTGAAATTGTCATGATTTCATGTTTTCTGTCCCAAAAATGCCAAAAAGCGAAGAACGATCGTGGCAAAGCTACAAATAATGTTTATTAGGTCATTTCTTATAGGCCCACAAAACTTTTGGCAATTTGGAGCCCATCATCCGAATAAACATTAGGGCCATAAAACAAAAATTTGGAGCCCATCATCCGAATTCATAAATATGGCGTGGACGTACGCGAAAAATTGAAAATCATCCTAAATTCTTGTTTTATGGCCCTAATGTTTATTAGGTCATTTCTGATGGGCCACAAAAGTTTAGTCTATTCGGAGCCTATCGTGCCGAATTCATGAAAGTGCCGTGAACATAGCACACGAGAAATCAAAAATCATCCTCAATTGTTGTTTTATGTCCCTAAAATGCTAAAACACGAGAAACAGTCATGGGGAAATGGTGCTCTTGTACATTAGGTCATTTTTAATGGGCCCACAAAATTTTAGGCGATTCGGAACCTGTTGCCCAAATTCATGAAGATGGCATGGACATTAGCACAAGTAAAATTAAAAATTATCCGGAATTCCTATTTTGATGGCCCTAAGAAAAAAAGTGAACAATGATCATAGCGAAACGATGATTATTGTTTATTAGGTCGTTTCTAATGGGCCCACAAAATTTAGGTGATTCTGATCCCGTCACCTGAACTCATAAAGATGGCGTGTATATTAGCACACAAAAAATAAGAAATTGTTTCGAATTCTTGTTTTATGGCCCTAAAATACCAAATAAGGAACGGTCATAGCAAAGCAGCGATTATTGTTCATTAGGTTATTTTTTAAGGGCCCATAAAATTTTAGGAGATTCAGAGCTCGTCGCCCGAATTCATCAAGATGGTGTGGACATACGCAACAAGAAATTAAAATTATCCTGACTCCCTATTTCATAGCCCTAAAACGCCAAAAAAAATGAGGAACGATCATGGCAAAGTGATGACTATTATTTATTAGGTTGTTTCTCATGGGCCCACAAAATTTAGGTGATTCAGAGCCCGTCATCCAAATTCATGAAGAAGGCAAGGACATTAGCACACGAAAAATTAGAAATCGTCCTGAATTCTTATTCCCTAAAACGTCAAAAAATGAGGAACAGTCATGAAAAAGTGATAATTATTATTCACTTGGTCATTTTTATGAGCCCACAAAATATAAGCGACTCGGAGCCAGTCGCCTGAATTCGTGAAGATGGCATAGACATTAGCACACTAAAAATTAGAAATCGTCCTGAATTCCTTATTTATACTAAAGCGTCAAAAAATTAGGGACGGTCATGACTGATAAGTTAGCATTTTAGCTAATTTTTAGTGTTTTGATAGAGTTTTATGCCCTGTTTATTGGAATTAATTGATTAATTAGGCTTTCAATGATGAAGTTTTAGGGTACGTAGTAATTAAAGAGCCTAGAGGAAAAGCAAAGCATCAAAAACATATTTGAGAATGGTGAATGGAAGATTAAAAGTGCTAAAAGAATGAAAATAAAAAGAAGTGGAAGATGTGCGTAGCTACGCTCCTTTCATGCGTAGTGTTACGCAGCGCCTTCCTGAGCTTCTTTGGAAGGGCAACGTAAGGCTAGGCAATCGATGTCAGTACGATTGTCGTCCGCCAACTGAGATCCCCTCCGCACGCTAGACTAGATTATCAGTGCCTTGTGGGAAAACCAATATCGTAGGCGACGAGAGAATTGAAAGCAGTAGTTGATGATGAATGCTGATTGTATTGAAAATGCTGAAAGCTATTACAAAGCTAATGCGGTGTCGAGGGGGTGAGACACCAGTACAGATAATTGAATGCTTGCTTGGATGTTTGAATGCTGATACCCCCTAATAATCCTTAAAATAAATAAACCAAAATTACAAGAGTAGACCTAAGTAAGCTCTAGGAGCACAATGAATATAAAACAAGTAAACCTATTCTATATTTACAATGAGAAGGACTTAGTCTTCTATGATGTAGAATGACTAAGTCCAATGGCAGCAACTTTGTCTTGAGGATCAGGGTCCGCGCGCGCGTTGCTGTCGGCACGCGCGGCATCGCTTGTCTGCGTGGCATTGTCTGTGCGCGCAGCATTGTTGACACTCGCAATCCGCTGGGCGCCGGCAAGGAGTGTTGGTGGGGCGACAGAGGCACATGCGCGCTTGTCACCTGGCGCGGCCAAGACCACGGGGCCGACCGTGGCGCTAGGCTTTGAGAGGCTTGCTAGGACGCCACGGGGCGCGTCCAAGGGGTCATGGGGCGAGGCTAGAAAGCCGCCCATGACATTATCCCCCACCTGAGTTGGCGCCGTCCCTGGAGCCTTGTTTGCCTGAAGATGATGATGATGTTTTTGGCGTCTGTTGGCTGGGAGGTCTGTTCCCCTCTTTTTTGTGGAGTGATGATGAGGGTCTGCCTTACGCTCCATGTATTTGCGCAATGATTTGAGGCGGCTGACATGGAACACTGGATGGATTTTCCACCAGGATGGAATGTTGACCTGGTAGGTAGCTTTCCCAAGGCGTTTTTCAATGGACATGGGTCCGATATATGGCCGCAATAGACGAGGGTCTTTGGCCTTCCCTGTGAATAAATACCGCTTTGGGACTCGTACCATCACTTTGTCTCCTGTTTTATATTGAGCAAAGCACAGGTTCTGTTCAGCATGCCTCGTGGCCCTGTTTTGGGCTTTGACGAGATAGCTCCGCACTATCTGTATGGTTTGCTCCCATTCCTTCGAGAAGCTGGCAGCTTTATGCAATGTTGGCATGTTTGACGCATTCATCATTTGTAGGAGTAGTGGTTGCTGTCCGGTAACAATTTCAAAAGCGCTTTTGTTTGAAATGGCGCACTTTTGTGAATTGAAACACAATTGAGCAGCATCCAAAAGCTTCACCCAATGTTGTTGCGACCCGGTTGCAAAGTGGCGAAGGTATTCCTCCAGCATGGCATTGAACTGTTCTGTTGGGTCATCTGCCTGATGATGCATGTTTGAGATGTGGCTGACTGTGGACCCAAGACACCCAAAGAGTTGGGTCCAAAATTTGCTAGTGAAGCGTGAGTCACAGTCACTAATGATGTGTTTGGGCATACCCCAATATTTGACAATATGGGCAAAGAAGAGTCGAGCTGTATCCTCTGCCGATATGCTTTGTGGAGCTGCTATGAATGTGGCATACCTGGAAAACCGGTCAACTACAACCAGGATGGTTGCAAGATCTCCGACCTTGGGTAATCCAGTGATGAAATTGAGGGAAATGCTTTCCCATGATCTCTGCGGGGCAGGTAGCGGCTTCAAGAGTTTCGCTTTTGCTGGGCGATCCGACTTGTCCTTAGGACATGGTTGGCAAGTCTTCACACAGTGTGGGGCGCCATCAATTGCTTAACGCCGATGATTTGATTTCTGATTCTTGAGGATAGGGGTAGCCTGAACTTTGGGTTCCTGTCTTTTACCTCCCTTCCTCGACTGCATGGCCGAGATGTTTTCAGCAGCCATCTTTATGGGTTTGCATGGAATGACGCGGGGTTTGGCCCCGTTTTCTCCCATCATCAGGAGCATGTCGGCAAATGGCACCGGTATGGTGTTGGTTTGCCTCAGGAATTCCAATCCCACTATCAACTCGAAGTCATCGATGATAGCTATGCGTAGGTTTAATCTTCCCTCATATGAACCAAGCTTCATTGGTACAGCTTTGGCTTTTCCACTCAGCGTCTGGGATGGTGAGTTGATAGCCTTGACACTGCCCTTACACTTTTTCATGACCAGACCGAGGCGCTCTACCTGAGATGAGCTAGGTAGTTATGGGTAGCACCCGTGTCTATCATGGCTCGGATGGGGCGACCATTTACTTTCATGTCGACGAACATGAGGGTCCTCTCTTTTATGGTGGGAGACCTCTCATCCGCCTTCTCTTTCCCTTTCTTGGTGATCGGGCATGCATTCTCCTTAGGGTTACCAGTGCTGGGTCCCGCTAAGGTGTCTGTGATGGAGCTAACAAGTGCATTGAAAGCACCTACTTGCTCTGCGTCGTCAGAGTCAGTGTCTGACCCGTCTTCGACTGCCTGATGAGCATTGATCTGTACATGTGGGCATTCATTGTTCCAATGTTGCCCACCGCAATGACAGCATTCTGAGGGAGGCTTTCTCCCTTGATTGTTGTTGACTGATGCAGCGGTGTTGCTGCTTGATGAAGGGGCCTTAGATCTGGATGCACTTCGATCTCCCCCATTTCTGCTAGGGCCACCATGGTTTGGTTGGCTCCCATTGTACCCTCCTCGGATAGGCGGCTGGGGCCTATCCTTCAGAGATTCCAAATGATAGTCCCCAAGACATTCGGCAGCTTGGATTGCCTTGGGCAGGGTATCTACCCTCTGTCGTTGCAGCTCTGCACTGGCATGAGGTTTCAAACCTTCTATGAATGCGAAGAGTTTGTCTTTGTCCCCCATGTCTCGTATGTTTAGCATGAGCGCGGAGAAGTCCCGCACGTACTCCCGCACTGACTTGGTTTGGCGGAGTTCCCGCAGTTTTCTCCGTGCATTGTATTCCACATTTTCGGGGAAGAACTGTAGGCGTATGGCTGCCTTTAGTTCCGTCCATGTCTGGAGGTTGTCTTAACCGGCCTGATGGCTTCATATATCACTCGCCATCAGAGTTTAGCGTCTCCCTGAAGATACATGGCAGCAGTTGCCACCTATTTTGCTTCGTCCAGTGGACCGACGGCATCGAAGTATTGTTCGATGTCGAATATGAAATTCTCCACTTCTTTAGCATCCCGAGCTCCATTGTATGGCTTTGGCTCCGGAATTTTCAGCTTTTGTGGAGCAGGGGCAATGTTCATGGCACCCCCAATATGGTTGTCGCCTCCTCTGAGCAGGCTTTGAAGAGCAGCATTGACAACATTGAGCTGACCTGTCAAGTTGTCTATGGTTTGCTGCATGGCAGTGATTTTGTCTGCCTCTTGTTCACGTTGGGCCAAATCCTGAGCACGCTCCTATTGGAGATCCTCGAATTTCCCATGAATGACAGCTGCCTCGACAGCTGCTGTTTGACGGTCATCCTCAGAGTCCCGACTGATGTTTGCAATGTCGTTTTCGGCCTGCCGCATCCTGCGGTCCAGGTCGTCCAACCTTTGCTCTAGGCTGGTTTTTAAAGCAGGCACTGTATCTACGATAGGCCGTAGTACGTCAATTGTTTGTTCGAGGACGGTGATCTGATCCCCTTGAGTCACCATGGTCAGAAATGGTGAAATGGCAACACGTTCCCTCGTCCGATGTCGAGCCTAGGCTCTGATACCAACTGTTACGCAGCGCCTTCCTGAGCTTCTTTGGAAGGGCAACGTAAGGCTAGGCAATCGATGTCAGTACGATTGCCGTCCGCCAACTGAGGTCCCCTTCGCACGCTAGACTAGATTGTCAGTGCCGTGCGGGAAAACCAATATCGTAGGCAACGAGAGAATTGAAAGCAGTAGTTGATGATGAATGCTGATTGTATTGAAAATGCTGAAAGCTATTACAAAGCTAATGTGGTGTCGAGGGGGTGAGACACCAGTACAGAGAATTGAATGCTTGCTTGAATGTTTGAATGCTGATACCCCCCTAATAATGCTTAAAATAAATAAACCAAAATTACAAGAGTAGATCTAAGTAAGCTCTAGGAGCACAATGAATATAAAACAAGTAAACCTATTCTATATTTACAATGAGAAGGACTTAGTCTTCTATGATGTAGAATGACTAAGTCCAATGGCAGCAACTTTGACTTGAGGATCAGGGTCCGCGCGCGCGTTGCTGTCGGCGCTCGCGGCATCGCTTGTCTGCGCGGCATTGTCTGTGCGCGCAGCATTGTTGACACTCGCAAGCCGCTGGGCGCCGGCAAGGAGTGTTGGTGGGGCGACAGAGGCACATGCGCGCTTGTCACCTGGCGCGGCCAAGACCACGGGGCCGACCGTGGCGCTAGGCTTTGAGAGGCTTGCTAGGACGCCACGGCGCGCGTCCAAGGGGTCATGGGGCGAGGCTGGAAAGCCGCCCATGACAGTAGCTATGTTGGCAAGAATACTTAGGTGTAGCAGCTTTTGGGATTCTTCTTTGGGAGTTTGGATGACTTTACCATTGTTCTACACAATTTTTCTTTCCTCTTTAGCTATTATGTTTAATTTTTCATCTCTTTTTGTATTTTTCTTTCTTAATATGTCTAGTTAAGTTTATTAAGCTAGGGTTGTGAATCCTAAGTGTGGTTATGTTGTTGGGTGATTCATATGATTCTAGGTTTGATGAGCTTTGTGTTATCTAATTACTACATGCTTTATTCATTGATTTTGTGATTGCAAATACTAAATCCATACCTATTTTGCTTGTTCTATCTTGGAAAAGTAGAATTTAGCTTAGGTATAAAGTAATTAGAAAGAATTAAGTGGGTTAATCACTTTATTAATGAAATCTATCTAGGAATAGTGTGATTTCTACTTGGGTTAATCAATTGCTTATAATTGAGCCTTAATTGTCTTGGAAGAGCAACTTGAGATAGAAATATCTTTAGTGTTGGAAGACATTAAGTTGGTAGAATAGAAATTGAGGTCATAAAACATACTTAATTAACTAGAATGGAATATTTGTCTACCCAAAAGCATAGCCTACATGAAGGGGAAACAATCCTAGTGCCTTTCTCTTATTTGTGACAACTATATCTTTACTTGCATTTTAAGTGTTCGATAAAATTCTTAGACTAGTTTACATAGAAATTTTAGAAGTAACTTTAGAATTAATTGAGCAATCACTTTTTGTTTGAAGATTACATTATCATCAAGTTTATACACGTTTGGACACCCTAACACACACCTACTCCTTGTAGGATTCGACCCCAATCTTTGTTAGATTTATTTTGCTAATGACCGTGCTACGCTTCATTAGGAGATGTACGATTGGAAATCATCAATGGCGAACCAATGATTATTGTTCATCAAGCCATTTCTGATAGACCCACAAAATTTTAGGCGATTCAGAACCCGTCGCCTGAATTCATGAAAGATGGTGTGGACATTAACATACAAAAATTAGAAATCATCCTGAATTCCTATTATATGGCACTAAAACGCCAAAAAATGACGAACGGTCACGACGAAACAAAGATTATTTTCATTTGGTCATTTCTGATACGAAGAGATGACTATTGTTTATTAGGTTATTTTTTATTGGCCCACAAAATTTTAGGCGAACTTGGAGCCCGTCGTCCGAATTAATGAAGATGTCATGCAAATTAGCACACGAAAAATTTAAAATTATCCTGAATTCCTGTTTTATGACCGTAAAATGCCAAAAATGAGGAATTGTTATGGTGAAGTGATAATCATTGTTCATTAAGTCATTTCTATTGTGCTCACAAAATTGTAGGCGATTCGGAGCACGCCATCCGAATTGATGAAGATGGCGTGGACATTAGCATACGAGAAATTGGAAATTGCCCTAAATTCCTACTTCATAGCCCTAAAAAGCCAAAAAACGAGGAACGGTCACGACACAATGACTATCATTCATCAGGTCGTTTTGACAGCCCCACCATATTTTAAGTAATTCAAAGTCCGTCGCCCGATTTCATGAAGATGGCGTGGACATTAGTACACGAAAAATTTAAAATTGTCTGATATTTCTATTTTGTGACCTTAAAATGTCAAAAAACGAGGTATGGTCATAGCGATGCGATGAATATTGTTATTAAGTAGTTTTTGATATGCCCACAAATATTTTGGTACTTCGGAGTCCGCCTGATGACTATTAGGACGTTTTTAATGGGCCCACAAAACTTTTGGTGACACGAAGCCCGTCGCCCAAATTCATGAACATGGCATGGGCATAAGCACATGAAAAATTAGAAATAATCCTAAATTCCTATTTTAAATGCCAAAAAACGAGGAATAGTCATGGCAAAGCGATGACTATTATTTGTTAGGACATTTTGGATGGGCCAGCGGGGAATTATAGGCTATTCGAGGCCGGTCGCCCGAATTCATACAAAAATGTGGACTATAGCATACAAAAATCTGGGAATCGTCTTGAATTCCTATTTTATGGCCCTAAAATTCCAAAAAACGAGGAACGGCCATGGAGAAACGATGATTATTGTTGATTAAATCATTTTTTATGGACCCCAAAAATTTTAGGAGATTCCAGTCAAATCGCCCGACTTCATGGCATGTACTATAGAACACGAAAATCTGTGAATCGTCTTGAATTCCTGTTTTATGGCCCTAAAACGACAAAAAATGAGGAATGGTCTTGGCGAAACGATGACTATTATTTGTTAGATCATTTTTATGGGCCTGAAAAATTTTAGGAGATTCGGGGCCGGTCGCCCAAATTCATGTAGATGGCGTGGACTATAGCATACGAAAATCTGTGAATCGTCCTGAATTCCTCTTTTAAGGCCCTAAAATGCTCAAATGAGAAACAATCATTAGATCATTTTTATTGGGCCCGCAAACTTTTAGGAGATTCAAGGGCGGTCACCCAAATTGATGCAGATGGCGTGGACTATAGCACACGAAAAATTGGGAATCATCCTGATTTCCTGTTTAATGGCCCTAAAACACCAAAAAACGAAGAACGGTCAAGGCGAAGTGATGACTAATGTTCATTAGGTCATTTTTATGTACTCGCAAAGTTTTAGGAGATTCAGGAGACCCATATTCATGCCGATGGCGTGGACTATATAACACAAAAATGTGTGAATCGTCATAAATTATTACTTCATGTCTCTAAAATGCCACAAAAGAGTGATGGTCATAGCAAAGCGATGACTATTATTAATTAAAACGTTTTTAGTGGGCCGATAAAATTTGAGAAGATTCGCAGCCAGTGGCCCGAATTCATGCGGATGGCGTGAACTATAGCATAGTAAAATTTGGGAATCATCCAAAATTCTTGTTATATGGCCTTAAAACGCCAAAAAAGAGGAACAGTCAAGGCGAAGTGATGACTATTGTTCATTAGATCGTTTTTTATGGGTCCTAAAATTTTAGGAGATTTGAGACCGGTCTCTTGAATTCGTGCAGATGGCGAGCACACGAAAATCGGGAAATCATCCTGAATTTCCTGTTTTATTATCCTAAAACGCCAAGAAATTAGGAACGTTCATGGCGAAGCGATAATTATTGTTCATTATGTCATTTTTTATGGGCCTGCATAATTTTAGGAGATTCGGGACCGATCGCCCGAATTCATGCAAATGGCGTGGATTATAGCACACGAAAATCTAGGAATCATCAATCTCTGTTGTAAGGACCTAACATGCCAAAATACGAGGAACAATCGTGGCGAAGTAATGAATATTATTCATTAGGCCATTTTTAAAGGCACGCAGGATTTTAGGAGATTCGGGGTCAGTTGCCCGAATTCATGTAGATGACATGGATTATAATACATGAAAATCTGGGAATCGTCCTGAATTTCTGTTTTATGGCTCTAAAACGCTAAAAACGAGGAACGATCATGGAGAAGCAATGACTATGGTTCATTAGATCGTTCTTATAAGCCCACAAAATTTTAGAGATTCATAACCGGTCACCCTAATTGATGTAGATGGCGTGGACTATAGCACATGAAAATCTTAGAATCGTCTTGAATTCCTATTTTATGGCACTAAAACGCCAAAAAATAAGGAATGGTCATGGCAAAGCAATGACTATTGTTCATTAGGTTGTTCTTTATAGGCCCACAAAATATTAGGATATTTGGGGTCTGATCTCCCAAATTCATGTAGATGGTGTGGACTAGAACACACAAAAATCTAAGAATCATCCTAAATTCCTACTTTATGGCCCTATATGCCAAAAATGAGGAACAGTCATGGCGAAGCAGATTATCTTTCATTAGATCATTTATTATAGGCCGCAAAATTTTAGTAGATTTATGGTCGGTCACCCGAATTCATGCAGATGGCGTTGACTATAGCACATGAAAATCTAGGAATCGTCCGGAATTCCTGTTTTATGGCCGTAAAATGCAAAAAAAAAAAATGAGGAACGATCATGGCGAATCAATGACTATTGTTCATTTGGTAGTTTTTGATGGGCCCGCAATATTTTAGGAGATTCATTCAAGGCTGATCGATCGAATTCATGCAGAATGCATGGACTATAGCACACGAAAATCTAGAAATCGTCATGAATTCCTTTTTTTTTGTGGTCCTAAAATGCCAAAAAATGAGAAAAGTTCGTGGCGAGGTGATGACTATTATTTATTATGTTATTTTTTATGGGCTCGCAAAATTTTAGGAGATTCGGGGTCGGTCGCTTGAATTAATGTAGATGACGAGGACCATAGTACATGAAAATCTGGGAATCATCCTGAATTTTTGTTTTACTACCCTAAAACGCCAAAAAATGAGGAACAGTCATGGAAAGCGATGACTATTGTATTAGGTCATTTTTTAGTGCCCCAAAATTTTAGGAGATTCTGGGCCAATGGCCTAATTCATGTGGATTGCGTGGATCATAGCACAGAAAAATCATTAAAACATCCTGAATTCCTGTTTTATGATCGTAAAATGCAAAAAAAAAAAAAGAAGGAACGATCATGACGAAGGATGATTATTTTTCATTAGGTCATTTCTTATGAGTCTGAAAAAGTTTCGGAGATTCAGAGGCGGTCGCCCGAATTCATGCAGATGGCATAGACAAGCGCACGAAAATCTGTGAATCATTATGAATTCCTCTTTTATAGCCCTAAAACGCCAAAAGACAAGAATTAATCATGGCGAAGCGATGACTATTGTTCATTAGGTCATTCTTATGGGTCCCCAAAGCTTTAGGAGATTTAGGGTCGGTCACCTGAATTCATGTAGATGGCGTGGTTTATAGCACACGAAAATTTGGGAATCAGCCTGAATTCCTATTATGGCCTTAAAACGCCAAAATTGAGGAAAAGTTATGGCGAAGCGGTGAAAATTGTTCATTAGGTAATTTTATGGGCCTAAAAAAATTTTAAGAGATTCGAGGTCAGTCATCTGAATTTACGCAGATGGCATGGACTATAGCACATAAAAATTTAGGAATCATCTTGAATTCCTGTGTTATGGCCCTAAAATGCCAAAAAAATGAAGAACAGGCATGGCAAAGCGACGATTATTTTTCACTAGGTCGTTTTTTATGGGTTCCGCAAAATATTAGGAGATTTGGTTCCAGACGCCCAAATTCATGTAGATGGCGTAGATTATAGCACACGAATATCTGGGAATCGTCCTTAATTCCTATTTTATGACCCTAAAACGAGGAACGGTTATGGCAAATTGATGACTATGGTTCATTAGGTCGTTTTTTATGGGCCCGCAAAATTTAGGAGATTCGTGTTCGGTCGCCCGAATTCATGAAGATAGTATGGACTATATCACACGAAAATCTAGAAATCGTCATAAATTCCTGTTTTATGGCCCTAAAAGGCCAAAAATGAGGAACGACCAAGGCAAAGCGATAATGATTGATTATTAGATCTTTTATATGGGCCCACAAAACTTTAAGAGATACCGGGCCGGTCGCCTGAATTTATGCAGGTGGCATGGACTATAGCACACGAAAATATGGGATTATCCTAAATTCCTGTTTTATGGCCCTCAAACACCCAAAATGAGGAACGATCATGGCAAAGTAATGACTAATGTTCGTTAGATCATTTTTTATGGGCCCGCAAAATTTTAGGAGATTCGAGGCCAGTTGCCCAAAATGCAAATGGAGTGTACTATAGCGCACGAAAATCTGGGAATCGTCCTGCATCTCTATTTTATGGCTCTAAAATACAAAAAAAATGAGAAACAATCATAGCGAAGAAATAACTATTATTTATTAGGTCATTTTTTTTATGGACCCACAAAATTTAAGAGATTTGGGCCTGTCGCCCAAATTCATACCGGTGGTGTGGACTATAACACATAAGAATTTGAGAATCGTCCTGAATTCTTGTTTTATGGCCCTAAAGCGCAAAAAATTAAGGAATTGTCATAGAGAAACATGACTATTATTCATTAGATCATTTTTATGGGCCCGTAAAATTTTAGGAGATTTGGGGTCGGTCGCCTGAATTCATGCAGACACAAGAAAATCTTGGAATCATCTTAAATTTCATTTTATAGCCTAAAATGCCAAAAAATAGGAACGTCATGGCGAAGTTTTGATGGGCCCGTAAAATTTTAGGAGATTCGGGGACGATCGCCCTAATTCATGCAAATGACAAATACTATATCACATGAAAATCTTGGAATCGTCCTGAAATCCTGGTTTATTGCCCTAAACTGCCAAACACGAGGAACGGTCATGGCGAAGCGATGATTATTGTTCATTAGGTCATTTTTGTTGGGCCCACAAAATTTTCGAAGACTCAGGTAGGCCGCCCGAACTTATGCATAGGGCGTCGTTTATATTACACAAAAATCAGGGAATCATCCTGACTTCCTATTTTATGGTCCTACAATGCCAAAAAACGAGGTGCGGTCATGGCGAAGCGATAATTATTGTTCATTATGTCATTTTTTTCGCAAAACTTTAGGAGATTCAGGATGGTCGCCCGAATTCTTGTAGATGGCATGAACTATAGCACACGAAAATCTGTAAATCGTCCCGAATTCCTATTTTATGCCCTAAAACGTTAAAAAACGAGGACTGGTCATGGCACAGCGATGGCTACTGTTCATTAGGTCGTTTTAGATAGGTCCGTAAAATTTTAGGATATTCAGGGCCGATCGCCCGAATTCATGCAGATGACATAGACTATAGCACACAAAAATCTGGGAATCGTCCTGAATTCCTGTTTTATGACCCTAAAACGGCCAAAAAACGAGGAGCGGTCATGGAGCAATGACTATTGTTCATTAGGCCGCTTTTTGTGGGCCCTCAAAAATTTAGGATATTCGAGGTCGGTCGCTCAAATTCATGTAGATGGCGTGGACTATAGCATAAACAAATCTAGGAATCGTTCTGAATTTCTGTTTTATGGCCCTAAACGCTAAAACCAAGCAACGGTCATGAAGAAACGATGGTTATTGTTCATAGGTCATTTTTATGGGCCCGTAAAATTTTCAAAAATTCAGACCAATTGTCCGAATTCATGCAGATGACATAGACTATATCATAGGAAAATCTTGGAATCGTCCTGAATTAATGCTTTATGGCCCTAAAATGTCTAAAAACAAGAAAAGGTCATGGAGAAGCGATGACTATTGTTCATCAGGTCATTTTTGATGGGCCCGTAATATTTTAGGAGATCCAAGCCGATAGCCGGAATTCATGTAGATGGCGACTATAGCGCCGGAAAATCTTAGAATCGTCCTGAATTCCTGCTTTATGGCCCTAAAACGCCAAAAATGAGGAACGGTCATGGCGAAGTGATGATTATTTCTCATTAGGTCATTTTTTATGAGCCCACGACATTTTTGAAGACTCGGGTCTGGTCGTCCAAATTCATGCGGATGGTGTGGACTATAGTACACGAAAATCTGGAATCATCCTTCCTGTTTTATTGCCTTAAAATACCAAAAAAATAAGGAACGTTCATGGAAAAGCGATGACTATTATTCTTAGATCGTTTTTATGGGCCCGTAAAATTTAGGAAGATTCGGGGTTGGTTGTCCGAGTTCATGCAGATGGCGTGGACTATAATATACAAAAATCTTGAAATCGTCCTGAATTCCTATTTTATGGCCCTAAAACGCCAAAAAACAAGAAACATTCATGGCGAAGCAATGACTACTATTCATTAGGTCATTTTTGTGGGCCTGAATTTATGCAGATGCGTAGATTATAGCACACAAAAATTTGGCAATCGTCCTGAATTCCTGTTTAATGGACCTAAAGCACCAAAAAATAAGGAATGGTCATAGCGAAACAATGACTATTGTTCATTAGGTCATTTTTATGGGCCCGTAAAATTTTAGGAGATTCGGGACCGGTAACCCGAAGTCATGAAGATGGCGTGGACTATAGCACATAAAAATCTAGGAATCGTACTAAATTTCTTTTTTTATGGCCTTAAAATACCAAAAAATGAGGAACGATCATGGTAAAGAGATAACTATTGTTCATTAGGTCATTTTTTATGGTCCAGAAAAATTTTAGGAGATTAAGGGTCGGTCGCCCGAGTTCAGGTAGATGTCATGGATTATGGCACACAAAAATTTGAGGATCATCTTGAATTCCTCTATTATGGCCTTAAAACGCCAAAAAATAAGGATCAGTCGTGCCGAAGCGATATATATTTTTCATCAAGTCATTTTTTATGGGCTCGCAATATCAGAGAAGATTCGGGACCGGTCGCCCGAATTCATATAGATGTCATGGACTATACACATAAAAATCTAGGTATCGTCATGAATTTCTGTTTTATGGCCCTAAAATACCCAAAAAAAAATGAGAAACTGTCATGGCTAAGCGATGACTATTATTCGTTAGGCCCTTTTTATGGGCCCGCTAAATTTTAGGAGATTCGAGGTCAGTCGCCGAAATTCATGCAGATGGCATGGAGTAGCACACGAAACCCTGGGAATCGTCCTGAATTCCTGTTGTATAGCTCTAAAATGCTAAAAACAAGCAACGGTCATGGAGAAACGATGATTATTGTTCATTAGCTCGTTTTTTATGGGCCCGTAAATTTTAGGAGATTCAGGGCCGATCGCCCGAATTCATGCAGATGACATGAACTATATCACAGAAAAATCTTGGAATTATCCTGAATTCCTGCTTTATGGCCATAAAATGCCAAAGAATGAGGAAAAGTCATGGAGAAACGACGAGTATTGTTCATTATATATTTTTTTATGGGCCCGTAACATTTTAAGAGATCCGGGTCGGTCACCGAATTCATGCAGATGGCATAGACTATAGCACCGAAAAATCTTTGATTCGTCCTAAATTCCTGCTTTGTGGCCCTAAAATACCAAAAATGAGGAATCATGGTGAAGCGATGATTATTGTTCATTAGGTCATTTTTTATAGGCCAACAAAATTTTCGAAGACTTGGGGCAGGTCATCCAAAATAATGCAGATGGTGTGGACTATAGTACACGAAAACCTAGGACTCATCCTTCCTGTTTTATGGCACTAAAATACAAAAATACGAGGAACGGTCATGACGAAGCGATGTCTTAGATCGTTTTTTATGAGCCCATAACATTTTGGGAGTTTTGGGGCCGGTCGTCTGAATTCATGCAGATGGCGTAGATTATAGCACATAAAAATCTAAAAATCATCCCGAATTCCTGTTTATGGCCCTAAAACGCCAAAAAACGAGGAACATTCGTGGCGAAGCAATGACTACTATTCATTAGGTCATTTTTTATATGCCCGAATTTATATAAATGGTGTGGACTATAGCACACAAAAATCTAGGAATCGTCCTAAATTCCTGTTTTATGGCCCTAAAACGTCAAAAAATAAGAAACGGTCATAGCGAAACAATGACTATTGTTCATTTGGTCGTTTTTTATGGACCCACAAAATTTTAGGAGATTCGGGGTCGGTAACCCGAGGTCATGAAGATGGCGTGGACTATAGCACATGAAAATCTAGGAATCATCCTAAATTCCTTTTTTATGGCCCGAAAACGCCAAAAAAGAGGAACGGTCATGGTGAAGAAATAACTATTATTCATTAGGTCATTTTTTATAATCCCGCAAACTTTTAGGAGATTGTCGGTCGCCCGAGTTCATGTAGATGTCATGGATTATGGTACATGAAGATCTGGGAATCGTCTTGAATTCTTGTTTTATGGCCCTAAAATACCAAAAAATGACGATCGATCATGGCGAATTGACGACTATTTTTTATCAGGTCATTTTTTATGGGCCCGCAATATCTTAGGATATTCAGGGTTGGTCGTCCGAATTCATGTAGATGGTATGGACTATAGCATACAAAAATCTAGGTATCGTCGTGAATTCCTATTTTATGGCCTTAAAATGCCAACAAAAAAAAAACGAAGAATTGTCATGGCAAAGCGATGACTATTGTTCATTAGGTCGTTTTTTCTGGGCTCGTAAAATTTTAGGAGATTCAGGCCGTTCAACCGAATTCATGTTAATAGTGGGGACTATAGCACACGAAAATCTGATAATCGTCCTGATTTCCTATTTTATGGCCCTAAAATGCCAAAAAATGAGGAACGGTCATAGCGAAGCCATGATTATCACTCATAGGTCATTTTTTATGGGCTCGCAAAACATTAGAATATTCGGGGCCGATCTCCCAAATTCATGCAGATGGCGTGGATTATAGCACACGAAAATATGAAAATCGTCCTGAATTCCTATTTTATGATCCTAAATGCCAAAAAAAGAGGAACGGTCATGGCGAAGTGATGACTATTTTTCATTAGATCATTTTTTATAGTCCTGTAAAATTTTAGGAGATTTAGGGCCGGGCATCTGAATTCATACAGATGGCGTAGACTATAGCACACGAAAATCTGAAAACGTCCTGAATACCTTTTTGATGGCCCTAAAACGCCAAAAAAAAGAAACATTCATGGCGAAGCGATGACTATTCTTCATTAGGTCATTTTTTATGGGCCCGAATTTATGTAGATGGCATGGATTATAGCACACGAAAATTTGGGAATCATCCTGAATTCCTATTTTATGGCCCTAAAATGCCAAAAAATAAGGAACAGTCATGGAGAAGCAATGACTATTGTTCATTAGGTCGTTTTTATGGGCCCGCAAAATTTTAGGAGATTCGGGACTGGTCGCCCGAATTTATGTAGATGACGTGAACTATACACATGAAACTCTAGGAATCGTCTTGAATTCCTGATTTATGGCCCTAAAACGAAAAAAAAAAAAAGGCACGGTTATGCTGAAGCGATTAGGTTGTTTTTTTATGATCCCACAAAATTTTAAGAGATTCAGGGCCTGCCGTCTGAATTCATGCAGATTGCTTGGACTATAGCACACAAAAATCTGGGAATCGTCCTGAATTCTTATTTTATGGCCCTAAACACTAAAAAATGAGGATCGGTCATGGCGAATCGATGACTATTTTTCATCAGATCGTTTCTGATGGTCAACAAAATTTAAGGCGATTTGGTGATGGTCGCTCGAATTCATGAAGATGGCGTGGACATTAGCACACGAAAAGTCGGAAATCGTGTTGAATTCCTATTTTGTGGTACTAAAACGCCAAAAAAAAAAGGAAGGGTCATGGAGAAGCAATGACTATTGTTCATTAGGTCATTTCTGATAGGTCCACAAAATTTTAGGCGATTCAAGGCCGGTCGCCGGAATTTATGAAGATGGCGTAGGCAGTAGCACACAAGAATTGGAAATTGTGATGAATTCCTGTTTTATGGCCTAAAACACCAAAAACCAAGGAACGCTCATGGAGAATCAATAGCTATTGTTTATTAGATCGTTTCTTATGGGCCCACAAAATTTTAGGCGATTTAGTGTTGGTCGCCCAATTCATGAAGATGGCATGAACATTAGCACACGAAAAATTAAAAATCGTGCTCAATTCCTGTTGTGTAGTCCTAAAATGCCAAAAAAAAAAAAAAAAAGAGGAACGACCGTAGAGAAGCAATGACTATTTTTCATTAGGTCATTTCTAATGGGCCCACAAAATTTTAGGCGATTCAGGGCCGGTCGCAAAATTCATAAATATGGTATGGATATTAGCTCATAAAAAATCTAAAATCATGTTGAATTCCTGTTTTATGGCCCTAAAATGGCCACACAAAAAAAAAAGAGAAAAGGTCATACAGAGGCAATGTCTATTATTTATTAGGTCATTTTATGGGGCCAAAAAATTTTAGGCAATTCTGGGCCAGTCGCCCGAATTCATGAAGATGGCGTGGACATTAGCACACGAAAAATAGAAAATCATGTTGAACTCCTGTTTTATGGTCCTAAAAAAAATGAGGTGCAGTCATGGAAAAGCAATGACTATTGTTCATTAGGTCGTTTCTGATGAGACCACAAAATTTTAGGTGATTCGGTGTTGGTTGCACAAATTCATGAAGATGGCGTGGACATTAGCACACGAAAAATTAGAAATCATGTTGAATTCTTATTTATTGGCCCTAAAACGCCAAAAAATGAGGAACAGTCATGAAGAAACAATGACTATTATTCATTAGGTCATTTTTCATGGGCCCACAAAATTTTAGGCGATTTGGAGCCCGTCCCCCGAATTAATGAAGATGGCTTGGACATTAGCACACGAAAAATTTGAAATCGGCCTGTTTTATGACCCTAAAAACACCAAAATTAAAAGGAATGTTCATGGGAAGATATGTAATTATAATTCTAGGGGTTCCTCTTACTCAACTTTCTTTGTTTTAGTTCCCCACGATAGAATGAGTGGCTTGAAGTTATCCCTCATTTATTTTTTTTAAGATTAAGACGTCTGAATCTGAATATATATCTGAATATCAAATATGTATTAAGATTAAGACATTTGAATCTAAATACAAATCTAAATATTAAGATGTGTTTTAAGATCTGAATACTAAATAATTAAAACTGTTTTTTTTTAAATATCTAAATATATAGAATTTATCTTTATATAAAAATTAATAAACATAAATTTAAATAAAATACTACATATATATATACATATATATATATATATATGTATGTATATATGTATGTATATGTATATGTATGTATGGTGGCTAACGAAGGTGCTTGTGAGTGCCAACTAGAGATGGTGGTGGTGGGTGATGATAGTTAATAAGGGTGGGTGGATGGTGGTGGTGGTTGTGGTTGTGATTGAGGAAGGTGATGATGGGTGATGGTAGTTTATAATGGTAGGCTATTGCCGGCTATGGTTATTGATGGTGATGAGGTGGTTGGTGTTGGTAGTTGAGTTGGGTGTGTGGTTATGGTTGAGGATGATGGTGGTGAGTGATGGTGATGGCAGTGGTGGCGACTATGGTTGAGGATGGTGGTGGTGTTAGTTGATAATGGTTGGCGGTTGCGGCAGTTAGTAATGAATGTGGATGATAACATCTTAATGAAATTAAGTATTTGTTATAGATCTTAATCATACAGACCTATTCAGACCCACTAAGTGGTTGTGAAGTAAAAAAAACGAAGACACTTAATGATTAAGATCTGAATGGTTAAGATTCAGATTTTAAAAACAAACGCACTAACGCACTTAATGTCTGAGATCTGAATGATTAATATCTAGACCTCCACTAAGTGCAAACAAATGGGGCCTTAGGATGTCTTTGGTATGAAGGAAATTATTTTCCGAAAAATGTGTTTGGTTGGCTTAAATGTTTTGGAAAATATTTTTCTTATGAACTCATTTTCCTCCAATTGGAGGAAAATGTTTTCCCTGTCAAGAGAAGGGAAAATGTTTTTCAAAACTTTTTTTCAACCTTCCCCACTCTATTCCCCATTCCCATCAACCCACCCCCACACTCCACCTACCCATTCCCCCCACCCCTACCCTAAATAGAAATATTATAAATAGTACTTTCTTTCATGTTATAGATAGAGTACTTTTTTTTCATTTCAACAAATGAGTATTTTCTTTTCATGGAATAAAAAAATAATATTTTTCATTTTAACAAAAAAATACTTTCTTTTCATAATATAGAAAAAGTATTTTCTTTCATTTCAACAAAATGATGTAGCAAAAAGTATTTTCTTTCATTTCAACAAAAAGACTATTTTCTTTTCAAGATATAGAAAAAGTATTTTCTTTCATTTCAACCAAAAAAAAAAAATCTTTTCATGATGTAGAAAAAGTATTTTCTTTCGTTTCAACGAAATGAATATTTTCTTTTCATGATGTAGGAAAAAGTATTTTCTTTCATTTCAACAAAATGAGTACTTTATTTTCATGTTGTACAAAGATTACTTTCTTTTTCAACCAGAAAAAGAGTATTTTTTTTAGTTACGGAGCACAAATTTCAACGTTTTTTGCTTAAAAAGTAAAGCAGCACATTAGTTCCTTTGGGTTTGTGTGAATTTTAGAAAAATAATTAAATTCCTGAGGAAAATAATTCTGAAAACGTTGGGTATTTGAGAGGGAGGGGAAAAACATGGAACATGGGGACTTGAGGAAAGGGGGGTGAGGAGAGTAGCATAAAAAATTATTTACCTAAAATATATTTTCTACTCTCTAACCAAACACTAGAAAATATTCTCCAGAAAAAGTTTTTCACTCACCAACCAAACAAGGGAAAATAAGTGATAAAACCACTCATTTTCCATGAAAACATTTTCCAGGAAAAAATTTCCATCATACCAAACACACCCTTGTGTCGTTGTTTTTAGGTTTGCATCATATCTCTATCAATAGTACCTTGACGGTTTGGAGCCAAATGCTGCTGAAAATAGAACCTCTGATGATGTTAATGAGGCCTCCCGCTTTTGAAAATCTTTTCTATTGGTACCTTGTAAAGTTTTTACATCTACAAGTCTAAATGCTACATTGATGCGCGTGTAAATCGTTTGATTTCCCTTCACCTCCCTAGTTTGAATTGCTTTGTGAATGTATAGAACAAGAAATTAAAAAGAAAAATTGTTTCCAAGTACCTTCACGAGTATAAGATTGGGACTAGGTTGCTTCTTCTTCTTCTTTTTTTTCTGTTAGCTTTTCCAATAAATATTTATGAAAAGACAAAACGGCTTTGCATGTTTTAATTCTGTCTAATTCTATTTTTGTTTAGGTGGAGATTGTATAGTTTTTTCAGGGTAACATGCGCGATATTATATGCAAGCAGGTGAGCTGGTCACTGCCTATGTGGAGTTGGTTCATATGTAACACAGATGGATATATTATACCTGCCGTTAGGTACATAACCTAGTTGACCTTGTGTTGGTGATGGTATAGTGCTTCTGGTGAAAGTTAAAACAGGAATTTTTTATGCTCTTAGCCCTTTTTCAGGCCCCGGGAAGAACTGAGGCTGTTTAGGATTCAAAGGATCTGCAGAAGTTCGCTAGTTGTGTGTGTAAAAACATAGGATGAAAAACACAAGCGTCCCAAAGGGAGCCAAAATTTTAGAATCCCTTCCCTGCAGCGCTCCTTTTGTAAAGCAAGAAATCTTAGAAGGCGCGTAAATGAGAGCAGCTGCTACAAGACATCTGAAGTTGTCAATTGTCAAGTAGGGTGGATGACAATAACCTGCAAAAAATTTCTCCAATTTGGTATAGGATAAACCATACATCTTCATGCTGATTCCCTCAAACTTCCTCTCTTCCTAAACTAAGGCAGCTCAATGACCTTTTCAATGCTCTTAGCTATGTGTTCTACCTAAGATCAGAATAATGCTTGTGAAATGTTGAATTCTCTAAATAGTAGTACATTAGAATAGTGGGTAGTAAAAAGAATTAAGGAACATGTATACTGTGTGAAATATGAGTAGAGAATGAGTTGCCAAAATCTCGAGTTAACCTAACCTGAAATTTGACCATTTACAAGCCGGCTACCTCATTCACATAAAGGACTGTATTTAGAGAATCTCCTCCATTCAAATCATGTGAAACTTTGGACTATCAAGTTGGAATCGTAGTCGGAGTTCATTAGTATCCCCAGTATTCGCAGGACACAAATCTTTGTCAAGCTCCTCATAGTAACAAGTTCTCCGTTGTTCTGCACGGTCGCCTGGCTTAGTGAGGCCCGAATTCTCTTGGCTGTTAATGTCCGTGTCATGAATCTATTCTATGTAATGTCAGATGAATAAGTAGTAGCCTCATTATGCTGCCCCTAAAGGAGAACCTAGGACAGGCGTATATCATGAGATTCATAGCTGATGGTAATTAGCAATTTGGCTAATGAGCCATTAGCAATCATCAGCCCCATTATTTTCTCTTCAAAGAGCAATATTACCATCAGATTTAGACCTTTGGAGGCAAGGGCACTTCAGCCAGTGAAGAAATAAGATCTTCTCGTGATTGGGATCTTCTGCTCTGGAGACGTTGTTGGCTTCTGTGTGGGGACCAGAAGGAACCCGTGCTACTACTTTCAAATTGCATCTGACCCAAGCTACCTGATGAAAAACTATGTGCCACACTACTAGACGATGAATACAAGGAAGATTCAGTGAGTTGAATACCATTGCCACCGAAACCATGCCCAGTGTCAAACGGTCTCTGTTGTGTATTAGCAATTGTTGGACTGAGTGGCATTTTCACTCTTCCTTCACCTGAAAAAGACAAATTGGCAGGATCTTAGAAGAACATCTGAGAAATAGTGCTAAAATAGTAACAGCAATATAAAAGAGAACCATAAGTCGATTTCTCAACTCATAATTAGTAAGACACAGAGATCTCAATGTAACCATGGAAAAGGTTAAATTCATTACTCCTTAAATATCAAGACGGTGTCATATATATGTTTGTTATCTATACGACTCAAAAACTGGTGTTACCTTCTCACTCTAATCCACAACAATTATTGATTATTCTTACCAAAAGGTAATCTTCCTGAGTCAGTACTAATAGTTTAAACAGAATTGCTCTTTTAGAAGATGACAGTCTATGGCAGCAAGAAAAGATCATAAGTTAGCGGAAACTGTCTACGCCGGAGGCATAAAAAACTCCATTCAACTCCACTTTGCTGAAGCCTTAATATGACAATTAGCATTAACAACTGGTATAAAGGCAATTGTTGTGTATATTTGGTGTGACTTCATTTCTTAAGCCTGTCATTTTTTTATAATCAGTGAAACTATCATATTTTGTTCCAAATTAGACTTTGAAATTAGTACTATCAGAAATGTATAATTCAAGCTGGTATAAAAAGCTTCCAATAAACAGATAAATGGGGCACAGAGGTGAACTTGATTTTAAAAGAGCTTCCTACCCTTAAAAGTGATCATAATTTTGTTTTGATTTCCCTAACAAGGACAGCAATGGACATGTTCTAAACTAGAATAGCACGGTACACATGATTTTCAGAAGAAATTACCTGTAATAACAGGACTCCACCCCCTGAAACTGAAAGGAGCTGGAATGTTGATTATAGATGTGGATGAAGCACTATTATTCCCAAAAAGGGGAAGATATTGCCTACGGAAGAACCTGGGCATCCACTTCCCAACACATGATAATGCACAAAGAAGAACAGCTAATGAAGCAAACAAAATAGCAAACAGAATAATTGGGTGCATCTTCATGAGCAATAACTTGTAACTAATAAGTTCCACCCCAGTTGAAACTGCCTTTCCAGCTTCCAACAGTGCAACACCTAGTGTCCAAGTAATACTTCCGGAACCAACGGTTACCTGACTATCAGTAATGTGCAAGCCTTCTCTCAACAAAAAGACAACATATGGTGCTCTGAAGCAATACTGTTCTATGAAAGGCTGAGGTGCAACACTAGTCTTTGCGACATCCCAAGTCTTCTCACAAAATTCCCGACCCTTTTCTAATACATCATCCAGCGCAGCATCAGGGGTCAAGTTAAAAAAACGATATACCACGTAAAAACCAGACATAGCATAGAACTGGCCATAAGGACGAGGAAGATTTTCTGAAAGAGCACAGGGCTGCAACTCACAATCAATTCCTGGATTTTTGCCAGACCATTCAGACAAATTGACGGCAACTTTTGCAAGTGAATTGCATTCTTCCCATTTTGGAGCTCCAACAAGCTGAACACGAACTCCAGGCTTTCCCCCTTTACCAGAAACTTCTCTCCCAGTGGTAGGATTACCACCTTCTTGGTATAGGGAAACACAATGAGTACAGATATATTGCTCCTTGTAACCAGAATTCAAACACGGATGCTTGATCTCAATGTTTCCACTGGTGAGATCTGCATTACTGATCTTGGGAAGGCTCTTGAGAAGCTGAACTACAGACTTGTCAAAAGCATCATTTAGGCCATATCCTGCTAAGGAATAAGCAGTAAGATGATGATTAACCGCACCAATATTCAGCTCTAAGCTAGTTTCATCAGGGAGATTTTCCTTGCTCTCAAAAGTAACCTGCAGCGATGAGCCACCTAAGTCAAGTGCACCAAATGTTCCTTTTTTAGGTTTTGCCCCCAATATACCGGTGTGGTAATTCATAGCTATCCATCCATAATAGGCTTCCTCCATGCCAGTGATAGTTTTGACCCATTCTCTCTTGCACATAAAAGGCGAACTTTTTAAAATGGACCAAGCATTGTTGAGAAGCCATTCTGAATCTGAATTTGGCAGCCTGCGGACCCCAGCTGTAGCATAAAGATAGAGATAGGTAGATTTATGCGCATGCTTGGGGATTTGCTTCACTGCCCACTTAATTAGTGGCTTGATTGCTTTTCTCAAGCCAGATGTGTTGTGCACCAATTTGTCAAATCCAGGTTCCGTCTCCATTCTGTTGTAAGCCCGTCCACTCTGTAATCTTGAGTTTCTCTGGAAACCCTCAGGCAGTGATCTCAATACAATAGGGAGATCGCTATCTTTTTTATAGTTAGGGGATGATTGATATACATAAACACGAGTCCCAGTGCTACCACAATCAAGCACAACATAAAACTTTGACTCTCCACGGAATAAATTAAGATAAAAAAACAACATATATAGGAGAAATGCAACCAATAGCAAGCAGAGGAGAACTAAGATAACTCGCTTCCATTTCGTTCGTGCAGAATTGACTGCTGGTGACCCCTTCACCTTGGAGAAGCTTGTACCCAAGTTTTCTCTCTTGAAAAGATTTAGCCGTTTTAAATTAGTTGAACCCCTCTCTATTTCAGGGTTAAGATCACCATCTTCCAGATCAAGCCGCCGGTATGCAGAAAGATCCTGAAGGGATGAGGAAAGTCTCAACTTGTTCTTCTGATCTAAGCCGGAAATATTAAATGAACCTGGCAGAGGTGGTAACCCCGATGATGGATATGGAGTGCTAGATGTCTTTGGGTTCGAAAAACGAGCCACTGCAGCGGAAAAAATTTCTGTAACTTTGTTAAGCACCATGCTTGGACTACAAATTCTAAGCAAAGTTACTCTTCACGCCAGAGTTTTCTAGTCCATTCTTGCATTGTACATGAAAAGATTATTGACTATCATCATACAGTAGATAAGTCAGCCGCATAAGCATAGCACATGATGCACCAATGGAACCTGTAAGGGAGGAGTGTCCTGCAGGGATTATACCAGAAAGAATAACCAAATATTAAAAACGAACCAAAACTATTTGAACGCGGTGTAATTGTAAGGAGAACCAAAGAGGAGCTATGGCCACAGATTTCCAGTATCTACATCATGCTACAGTAATTAAGTTAGTATGCAATTAATGGCACTCATCACACTTGAAGCAACTTAACTGAAGATAAACCAAAAAGACCTATCACATAGAAGTACATGCTCAATTACAGCATATACACCAAGTCATTGACATAGTATTTCTATGTACGCCCCCTCGCTTAACTCTAACTATACGAGCGTCGCATTGCCAGCCTCAAGTCCAAATAAAGAAGATGAGTGGTGGTTGGTTGAAAACCAACGCAAAAATAGTCATACTACCACGAATCCTCCAAATATTTTATTCTTTTGTACCAAAATAGTGCGGAATAGATAAAGAGTATTCATACAGCCAGCCCCAACTAGTATGGGATTGCGACTTCTTTTTTGATAGGTAAAGTTTTATACAGGACTGCGAATTAGTCGATTCAAACATCTCCTACCTTCATTCTTCCTAGAATTTTGCACTAGTGATATAAACATTTTACCCATATAGATTTTAAAAATAAGAAGATAAACATGCCACCACGGATAGATCAAAACAATTACACCAGAGGCAAATCCATGATTGGAATTCAAGATGCCACTGAACCCACGGACCATTTGAGTTACTCGGTTCGAAATTTTATATTTACATATGTAGGCGCATAAAAATCGAGGAGGTCGAGGGGGCTATGAGCAAGATGAGCAGGGGAAGAGCGACCGGGCCGGGCCAGATAAAATTCCGTGGAATTTTAGAAGCGCGTGGGTAGGGCAGGCTTGGAGTGGCTCGCTGGGTTGATTAACGTTATTTTTAGGACGAAGAAGATGCCCGAAAAATAGAAGTGGAGTATGATGATTCAATTATACAAGAACAAAGGTGATATCAAAAATTGCAACAACTATAGGGGCATCAAGTTGCTTAGTCATACTATGAAGGTTTGTGAGAGGCTGGTGGAAATAGTTGGATTCACAAGTCATCCCCAAGAGAGAAAGTTACAAGTATCTTGGGTCTGTGATCCAATGGAATGGGAAGATTGACGAAGATGTCACACATCGCATCAGAGCGGGATGGATGAAGTGGAGGCTAGCGTCACGCGTCTTGTGTGATAAGAATGTGCCACCGAAACTCAAAAGTAAGTTCTACAGAATGGTGGTTAGACCGACTATGTTGTATGGGGCAGAGTGCATGTAAGTCAAGAATTTACATATCCAGAAGACGAAAGTAGCAAAATTAAAAATGTTAAGATGGATGCGTGGGCATACCAGGTTGGATAAAATTAGGAATGAAATATTCGGATGAAGGTAGGAGTGGCTCCCGTGGAAGACAAGATGTGAGAAGCGAGATTGAGATGGTCCGGGCATGTGAAGAGGAGAAACCCAGATGCCCCAGTGAGCAGGTGCGAGCGGTTGGCTTTGATAGGTAGGAGTAGAGGTAGAAGGAGACCTAAGAAGTATTTGGGCGGAGGTGATCAGGCAGGACTTGTCACAGCTTCAGCTTACTGAGGACATAACCCTCTATAGGAGGTGTGGAGGTCAAGAATTAGGATAAAAGGTTAGTACACAGTCGAGTGTATTTTTGTTCCATATCGATGGTTTTAGGGTTAGCTTGGTAGTTTCTTGTCTTAGATTGCTAGTAGTTCATGTTGTTTCCTCATTATCTTTTACCTCAATTTCTTAGTATTTTGTTGTTGTTACAGCTTGTTGCTACTGTTTCCTTTGTCATTATTATCTTTCTGGCCCTGTTTGCTGATATTGCTTGTTTATACTGTTTCTTTTCATCTTTCTTGAGCCGAGGATCTATCAGAAACAGCATCTCTACCTCCGCAGGGTAGGGGTAAGGTTTGTGTACACACTATCCTCCCCAGACCCCACGTGTGTGATTTCACTCGGTTGTTGTTGTTGTTGTATACATATTTAGTAGATTTCTTAACACATCCATGGTTTGAGCCAAAGTTACTGGTTTCAACTCAACCTAAAACTAATCCGCCACTGAATTGAACATAAACTTACCACTAATCACTTTATGCACGAGCTTCTTGTAGCATATATAAAGTATGTCTACATCATTACTCAAAAAGAATGGAAAATTCAATCAGCAAATTCATATTTTCAGTGTGAATCCGTATATCATTATTTCTTAATCTTTTCGAAAGTAAATATCTACATTTAAACACTACATAAAAGTACGATAATCACAATCTTTCTTTTGTAGTTAAAATGCCATTATTCTTGGGCCGAATATGAAGATCAAAATTTCAGCATTAATTAACCAGATCTCATAAAATCATACAAATCCTAAAAATGATTCTAAAACAGTAAATAAATTCGTGAAAATGCATATGAAAATCGGTAAATTTACTTACGGATCGGTAAAAGAAATCGTTTGATCGAGTAGAAAGGAGTGTGACTCGTTTGGCTGTTGCCCTCAGTTTTGACAGATCGTGAAGAAGGTTTTGAAAATGGAACAGATCTAAAAGGAGATTTGCTTTATAAATAGAACTGAAAAAATTTACCAACCAAACAAGTCTTTTCCGTGTTGAATGACTCCACCACCCTCTTCTGCCCCCTTTCTGTTCTACTGAAAGGGTCGTTGTTTATTACGCTTGTTCAAAACCTTTTTCCCAATTGTTTTAAATTAATACGGAAAATGGTGAATTTTATCTAATATATTCGAAATTACCTTTTTTAATCTCATCCACATTATTAATAGGGGCTTCTTAATTTAGCCATTAACCCTTAAGGAGACTCTAACATAGAAAATAATTTTAAATTATAGCCAAAAAGTTAAGAAGTAAATTTATGATTATATTTTTTCTCAAGAAATTTAAATATAGGGTATAAAAGGATCAAAAATATTTAACAATACAAAGTTGAGCAATTTTGAATAATACAAATAAATTTTAGCATTTTTACTTTTAAATATATACTAATATGTGCATATAACTTCTTTTAAAATTACTGTATAGAAAATGTTCTAGAACTAAAAGAAAAAAGTGACGTACGTTTTTGTAGTTAAGAGGTTATTATTAAAAATAAAATTAACTTAAATATATTGACAGTAATAAAGATTTACATTAAGATATTGTTATTATTCGAAACAAACCACTCTTCAATCTATGTTTACTTTATGAAAATAATTGTAATTCACTTTTAATGATATAACACTATAAATATTCTTAAAATATCATAAATAATTTTAATCGTTTTGGATTAATTTGTTATGAATTTAACTTTTAATATTTATTTATGTGTAGATAACTCGTTGAGGAATCTCTTAAATGTTGTTAACTATGTCCTCTCATCTTGCCAGGCAATTGCCTTTTCTCCACAAGAGATTGCTCTCCTCCGAAGACATCATACCAAAGTCCTACAATTAGGACCCTTAATCGGAGTCGAACATAAATCAAGCCTCATTGTCTTGTAGGCATTCAATGGAAAAATAATATTCATCTATCAGAGAAAAAAGGGATAAAGTGATATTTGATCAATTCATTTCTCATATCTAACTGATGAAAATATTATAAATATAATGTTAACTAAATTTTCTCTTAATTAAAAATGTCGAAGGAAAAGAAATACCACACGTGCGTTACTCGGTGACACGGTCACATGGGAATGGGAATGAGAATGAAGAAAAGGTTAAAAGTAATAGACCAAAAATCCCGCCAGCATTTTTACCGTTAGGCTGTTTGAGTCAGAATAACGACGTCGTTTCTGAATGCATAAAATCCATGACATCTTTCTACAGATGTGTCATGCATTTTGAATTGGCAGTTAGCAGTTTGTCGGTTGTCCATTGGCCACTGGACCACCGACATACAATGTCAGTGCTCTATCCGAATACAAGAAAACTGGAGAATAAAAATGTATACATACTTATATAGTAACGATTTCTCGATATTAGATTTCGAAAAACGAAGTGAACGTATGATCATGCCGGATTAAAGGGGCCGGAGGGAAATCAGAAACCCTTTTATCAAAAAATTATATTGTATATATAAGGTAAAATTTATTTTGTGTATTTATATACTTTCTTCGTTTTAACTTATATGAATTTATTTGACTGAGCACGAATTTTAAAAAATAATAGAAGACTTTAGAACTTGTGGTGTAAAATGAGATACATTGTATAGGGTAAAATATGATATGACACGTGGCTGACTAAAAGGAGGACACGTGAAATCCAGATGGGATGGTTGGGACCGAATGCAGCCACTGCGCGTCACCGAAACGGATAACGTTCATAAAAATGTATTAAATATTCTGCACCCGGTAGCATTTACTAAGGAATATTCTATAACATTAAGAGGGACGGTCCGTTACCGAGAATTTGACACTTATTCTCAATATTACATCTTCATCAATGACCGTCATAATTGGCATTAAAGGAGAGCATGATCATAGGACCTTTTTCCCTAGGCATAGCTATAAATAGTGAGCTCAGTTTCCATTGTAAATGATACGAATTTTCTGGCAAGAACATATATTATTTTTTATACAAAGCTTTATACAATTTCACTTTCTTGTTTTTTGATCTCATCATTGCTGTGTTCGAAAACCGTGTTCACGTAATCATCATCTTTGATATTTCATCTACATTCTAAGGCTAAGTATTGTGTATTTCTTCAATTATTATATTATTTCAAGTTCAAATTAGTTCACTTGTCTAGAAACCACGTACAAATTCAATTGTACCGTTTTACGGGTAAAGAGTTTGGTGTCCACTGTGGGTCCTAGACAGTCATGCACTTAAATTGATCCTTGCCTTTTTTACTAATGTTTTTTGACAATTTTGTCTTAGAAAAAATCACAAAAAATGACAGACAACACTGTTGACGATGCACGCAACCCTGAAATTCGAAGGGATCAGTTTTATTTCGAGGAATCGATCAGTGACACCCGCAACGAGGAAAATGATGTCATGTCGGTGCATGACCAACAGTACCCTCGATAGGTTCGGGAGGCAACCCCCGATGATGCTGACGAGGAACACGTAGCGAATGCTGTGAGGTTCCTGCAAGAGCAACATGCAATCATTCCAGGCCATCTCACACGACAGGATCAGGTTCTGACGGAACTAAAGCAGGCACTATAAGATGCTTCGAATAATGCAAACAGGCGCGACCCGGTTCCTCCCGTTGTTCCCGCAGACCAAACAACCCAAAGAGTCCGCAACAACACTCTCAGGGTAAAGTTGGCTCTGATGGAGCTGGGGGAGCAGATCAGGTCTTAACAACGAGAATGATTCATTCAAAGATGAGCTTTTACGGTTCATAAGGGAAGCAAACGCCCACATGGATCAAATCTCGGGTGCACCATCAGTATTGAAAGGCCCGAACTCGAAAAAGTATGTTCAATTACCCTACAAGCCAAGTGCAGCGCCAGAACTAATCCCGAAGCGTTTCAAAATACCTGAAGTTCCAACTTATGATGGAACTTCAGACCCACAGGAATATATTACCACCTATACAACGGCAGTGAAAGGAAATGATCTAGCTCCTCATAAAATTGAATCTGTGTTGCTAAAGAAGTTCGGCGAAACTCTCACGAGGGGAGCTTAACGTGGTATTCATTATTGCCCGAGCATTCCATAGATTCCTTTGAGATGCTCGCAGATTCTTTCATTAAAGCTCACACCGGGGCCAGAAAGGTGCAAGCCTGGAAGGCCGACATGTTCAGAATCGCACAAGGAGATTCTTTCTTTCTAGAATCGGGTAACAAACTCTCGTAATAAGGATCGACGATGATCGGTCGGTTCTACATCATCGGCCAAAGGACGAGAGAAGAACAGAGAAAAATCAAGGGATGACTACGACGCGGATAGGCGGACTTCGAGGGGTCGATTTTTGCCCTACGAGCGTACCGAAGTCCGTGGCAGAAATTTTTGAGCAGCAAATAAGTTCGCCGCTGACGTGGGGACTGATCGTGGTCGAGACAATAGATCACTTCAAGATAAACAAACATTGGGGCTTCGAGACCTTTCTTACCCCAGGTTATTAGTATATAATCAAGCGTCCCTTGCCCGAAGATATTTATGAGGCAATAATTGAGACCCAATTCCAAACGAAGCTTAAGATAGAGGAAGCTCTTCGTTCGGAAAGGGTTCAAGAAGATTCCATTTTAGAGAAAAGGCACCAGATTAGAGGGGTGCTATTCTATCCTAAAGGTAATGTGGTAGAACTGGTGTCATCCATGAGGAACATTAAAGAAGCACGATTCCCAAGACCTATAAGGTCCGATTCCAGACAGAAAGATTCTAATTTATGGTGCGAATACCACAGGACGAACGGTCACTGTAGAAGGGACTGCCGACATCTTCGAGAGGAGGTGGCAACGCTATTGAAGAATGGTCATCTCCGAGAATTCATGAGTGATTGAGCTAAGAACAATTACGGTCGCAACAGAGACAACACGAAATCTTCGAAAGCAGGAGAAGAAGCCCCATGCCTGACAATCAACATGATCTTTGGCGGTGAAACTCTCCCGAGGGAAGCCCTAACGTGGTATTCATTATTGCCCAAGCATTCCATAGATTCCATTGAGATACTCGCAAATTCGTTCATTAAAGCTTATGCCAGGGCCAGAAAGGTGCAAGCCGGAAGGCCGACATATATTCAGAATCGCACAAGGAGAATCTGAATTATTGCGAGAGTTTGTTACTCGATTCTAGAAAGAAAGAATGTTGCTCTCGGTGGTCTCGGATGAATGGGCAGCTGAAGAATTCACCAAAGGATTGAATCCGAGAAGTTCAGACGCTTTCCGAAAGTTGAAGGAGAGCCTGCTTGAGTTTCAAGCAACAACATAGGTAGATGTTCACAACCGGTACGAGTCAAAAATAAGGATCGACGACGACCGATCAGTTCTACATCATCGGCCAAAGGACGGGAGAAGAACAGAGAAAAATCAAGGGATGACTACGACGCAGATAGGTGGTCTTCGAGGGGTCAGTTTTTGCCCTACGAGCGTACCGAAGACCGTGGCAGAAATTTTTGAGCAGCAAACAAGTCCGCCGCTTACGAGGGGACTGATCGTGGTCGAAACAATAAATCACTTCAAGATAAACAAACGTCGGGGCTTCAAGACCTTTCTTACCCCAGGTTATCAGAATATAACTTCAACATCAATGTGGTAGAATTGGTGTTAGCCATGACGAACATTAAAGAAGCACGATTCCCGAGACCTATAAGGTCTGATTCCAGATAGAGAGATCCTAATTTATGGTGCGAATACCACATGATGAATGGTCACCGTACAAAGGACTGCCGACATCTTCGGGAGGAGGTCGCAACGCTGTTGAAGAATGGTCATCTCCGAGAATTCTTGAGTGATCGAGCTAAGAACAATTACGGTCACAACAGAGACAACACGGAATCTTCGAAAGCAAGAGAAGAATCCCCAGGCCTGACGATCAACATGATCTTTGGCAGGAAAAAAATTAACGGGGTCACTTTTTCGGTGGCAAAGAAGACTAAAGTATCGATAACTCATAGCAAAAGGCTCCGGGAGGATGATATCACTTTCACAGAGGAAGACGCGTACGGATTGTTGTTACCACATAATGACGCACTGGTACTCTCTTTAAATGTGTTAGATTTTAAATTTAAGCCTCTTTTAGTGGATCCAGGAAGTTCGGCTAATATCATACAATGGAGAGTAGTGGAACAAGCTAAACTCACCGAAAGCATTATTCTGGCAACAAAACTCCTCGCTGGATTCAACCTTGCGAGCGTGACGACTAGGGGAGAGACATTGCTGCTCACGAATGCTGAAGGAGTAATGAAAACAACTCTCTTCAAAGTAGTGGATGGTGACATGGGATATAACATCATCTTGGGAAGGTCATGGCTACACGAGATGAAAGTTGTACCTTCGACGTACCACCAATTGCTGAAGTTTCCAACGCTCGAAGGAATCAAGTAGATAAGAGGTGACCAACCGGCAGCGAGGGAGATAAATTCAATCTCAGTTTCCAGTAGCAAAGGGAAGAAGCGCACGACATAGCAATTACAGGAACCGGCACCTACTCCCAAGTTGGAAGAGGTTATTCTAGGGGTAGAGTCGTCAGAACAGTATCAAGTGCCGAGATATTTCCAAGTTTCAAAAGAAACGGACGCAACAAAGTCCACGACAGAGGAACTAGAGCAAGTGGCATTGTTCGAAAAATTCTTAGAAAGAAAATTTCACTTGGGGATAGGACTGCATCCCGAGCTTATGTCTGTTTTTATTGAATTCCTTAAAATTAACGCTGATTGTTTTGCATGATCGCACGAGGATATGACAGGTATCTCGACGGAAACAGCGCACAAGCTGAGTTTGGACCCCAAAGTACCACCAGTACGACAAAAGAAGTGCCCTATTTCCGAGGCCAGGAATAATTCGTCAAAGACGAGGTAACCCACTTGCTTAAAATCGGTTCAGTCAGAGAGGTAAGATATCCAAACTGGCTAGCCAATGTAGTAGTAGTTCCTAAGAAGAACAATAAATTTCGTATTTGTGTAGACTATAAAGATCTTAATAAGGCATGCCCGAAAGATTCGTTTCCCCTGCCAAATATCGATCAAATGATTGATGCCACGGCCGGGCACGAGTTAATGAGTTTCCTTGATGCTTATTCTGGGTACAACTAAATTAAGATGAACCCGGAAGATCAGGAAAAAACTTCGTTTATAACAAATTTTGGTACATATTGTTACAATGTAATTCCCTTTGGGTTGAAAAATGCCGGAGTCACTTATCAACGACTCGTAAATAAGATGTATGAAAAAAAAAATAGGAAAGACCATGGAAGTTTATATAGACGATATGCTTGTTAAGTCTTCGAATGTAGGTGACCACCTTAAGCATTTGCAAGAAACATTCGATATCCTGAGGAAGCATAACATGAAACTTAACCCCGAAAAGTGCGCGTTTGGGGTCAGCTCCAGTAAGTTCCTGGGGTTTCTATTCTAACAAAGGGGAATTGAAGTAAACCCTGACAAAATCAAGGCCATAGACGATATCCCGGATCAATTATCAGACGTGAAGGAAGTCAAAAGACTCATAGGAAGGTTAGCAGCTTTGAGCAGGTTCATTTCCCCGTCGTCGAAGAAGTGTCACCGCATCTTTACATTGCTCAAAAAGAAGAACAATTTAGAATGGATGCCAGAGGTGCCAGCAGGCTTTGAAGGACCTGAATAAGTACTTATCAAGCCCTTCATTGCTCTTGAAACCAAAAGAAGGCGAAACATTGCTACTCTACCTCGCAGTTTCAGAAGTTACGATAAGTGCGATTTTAGTCCGGGCGAGCGAAGTTACACAGTTTCCTATTTATTACGTTAGCAAAATTTTAACGGGAGCAGAAACTCGCTACCTACATTTGAAAAAATTGGCCTTAGCTCTCGTAGTCGCCGCTCGAAAAATGATGCCCTATTTTCAATGCCACTCAATAACTGTAGTGAGTACTTTCCCTTTGCGAAACATCCTTCATAAACCCAAACTGTCGGGCAGGTTAGCCAAATGGGCCGTCGAAATGAAAAAATTCGATATAGAATATAAACAGAGGACTGCAATTAAGTCACAAGTCTTGGTTGACTTCGTGGCCGATTTTAGTCTGGGACTGTTGCCTCTAGTAACTGAGAAAGCAGTAATGATGTCATAATCGATGTCAGGGGTTTGGACCCCGTTTACGGATGGAGGCTCGAACTTAAAAAGGTCGGGGCTCGAAATAGTTTTAATCACGCCTTCGGGGAAAACCTTAAGGCAAGCCATCAGCATGATCCCTTTAACTAATAATGAAGCAGAGTATGAAACTTTGATTGCGGGGCTCAAATTGACCCGAGGACTTGATTTTGAGGTTATTGAAATCAAATGCGACTCACAGTTGGTGGTAAATCAGGTTTATGGGATCTTTGATAGCAAAGAAGAACGTATGCAACAATAAGTGGTAAAAGTCCAGGATTTTTTGGCACGATTCTGTGAGTGGTCAATAACTCATATCTCGAGAGAGGATAATGCAGAAACGGATGCATTAGAAAACTTAGGTTCATCGATGGAAATAAAGGGATCAGAGTCTGGTGCGGGTGGTACAACTGATGAGCTTGGTTCTTGATACGGATGGTTACTACGAGGTGAACTCGGCTAGTCTAGTCTGGGACTGGAGGAACGAAATAATCAACTACCTCGAGCATGGAAAGTTACCCCACGATCCCAAAGCATCGCGGGCGTTATGCACCAAAGCTGCATGTTATACCTTCAAGAAGGGCCAATTGTATAGAAAATCTTTCCAAGGCCCGCTGGCCCGGTGATTAGGAGCGTCCGAAGCTGACTACATCATGAGAGAAATCCACAAAAGGATATGCGGCAATCACTCAGGCGCAGTAGAGTCTTCGATGCTGAAATTGGTACGGGCATGATATTACTAGACTCGCGTGAAACAAGACGCCAAAGATTTCGTACGAAAATGTGATAAGTGCCAACACTACGCATCACTAGTACATCAACCGGCAGAACCTTTACATTCGGTTCTATCTCCATGGTCGTTCATGAAATGGGGATGAACATCGTAAGACCGCTGCCATCGGCTCTCGGAAAGGTAAGATTTCTTATAATTTTGACGGATAAGTTTTCTAAATGGGTGGAAGCAGGTTCTTACCAGAAGATCAGAGAACGTGAAGTGGTCTATTTCCTGTAGGAAAATATAATCTGCAGATTCAAACTACCAAAAAATATAGCATGCGACAATGGGCCACAGTTTATCGGTGCAAAAGTCACAAAGTTCCTCGAAGACTTGAAAATAAAGAGAATCACATTTTCGCCTTATCATCCGAGCGCAAACAGCCAAGAGGAGTCGACAAACAACATGATCAGTCAAAACCTCAAGAAAAGGTTAGACGCAGCGAAAGGCAAATGGCCCGAAGAGTTGCTCGGAGTTCTATGGGCCTACCGAACAACGGCCAAATCAAGTAAAGGAGAAACTCTTTTTTCCCTCGTATACGGTGCTAAAGCCCTAATCCTGGTTGAAGTGGGCAAACACACCTTGAGATATTCTCAGGCAAAAGAAGAATCAAACGACGAAGCAATGCTAATCAACTTGGAACTGCTCGAGGGATGCAGGGACTTGGCGTATATAAGATGGCAGCTTAAAAGCAGAGGATGGAGCGATATTATAGTCGGAGAGACAACTTCCCTTTTTTCAAAGTAGGAGACTTGGTTCTAAGGAAAGTGACACAAAATACCCGGGAGCTCACACGAGAAAGCTAGGTCCAACATGGGAAGGTCCTTACCGGATTTCAACTGTCACCGGGAAAGGTTCGTACGAGTTGGAGAATCAGAATGGGAACAAGTTGCCCAGCAACTAGAACGTGGCACACCTCAAGAGATATTATTGCTGATGTACAACACTAAAACAGAAAGTATGTGCTGCACTCTTTTTTTCTTCGTTTAGTTTTTATCCCAATTGGGTTTTTCTGGCAAGGTTTTTAACAAGGTAGCGACAGAAAGCATACTACGAAGACAGCAGCAATAAGAACTTTGATAGCAGGCAAGCGAACAAGCTTCCACTTGTGGAAGATTAGGTAATCTTTGCTTCGATAGCAAATTCCCACCGGGAAGTCAAGTTTGCTATCGAACAGAGGTTACCCGACCGTTCACGGGCACAAACTGCTAGAAGACTGTTAGGTATTCTTTCGCTCGATAGCATGAATTCCGAAGAGGAACAAGATATGTTGCCGAGTGAAGGATTACCTAGCAATTCACTTGTGAGACCTTCGAAGACACAAGACTTCCAGTATTTCAATTCGCATTCTTCGCATTCAAACATTGTGGGGAATTATATGACGATACGACAACAATGACTGCCACGGTAACCGGGAACAAAAATTCGGTAACAAAATGCATCAACAGGACCGGGGACTGTGCAGCCAGCCCCGTAGAAACAAATTGTACAAGATAGCCACAGGTAATGGCAATTTCTTTTCTGCATAGCAAAATCCTTTGCTTTTACCTTGTTTCTTGTCTGAACGATGAGTTCATTTTGTCATTTGAAAATTAAACAAGTACTTCAAATATTAGTGCCATAATGAACAAGAGACGTCCTCTTCAAGAGCACCGTAAACATAAGAGGGCGCTCTCTTATAAAAACCCTCACGTTAAATGGTTAGTTCCGGAAGAATCAATGCACGAAATCTAATATGCCATTGGGGAAAAATACACCTGAAGTCGCATATGAAAGGACGCAAAAAGAAAACTTGCGCAAATATTCATAGAAACCCTCACGTAAAAGGAAAACTTGCACAAATATTCGTAGAAACCCTCACGTAAAAGGAAAACTTGCACAAATATTCGTAGAAACCCTCACGTAAAAGAGAACTTGCAAAAAAATTCATAAAACCCCTCACGCAAAAGGGATAATACTCGAAACCAAAATGCTTCGAAGAAAAGGCATCCAAGAGTACACATAGTAAAGCGTGCATTGACAACATGCGCGGAATACTTTAGCAAATGCAAAAGTTAAATTCTTGCATGGATATTCAAATTGAAAGTAAGACTCAAACAATATTTGAACAAAAGGTATGTCTTTATTCACAAGAACAGGCCAAAATGTTACAAACAAAATGAGAAAAGAAAGGAAAAGCTAAACTACAGTGCCTTCGGGACCAGGAGGAAGAGAAGTATCTACATTATCGGGAAGAGTATGTGGTTCTGCCGATGGCTCAATGCTTTCCCCAGATTGGTCTTTGGCCTCATCGCCTTCCGATCCTTCTTCAATTTCCAAAAATTCAGAACTGGAATCAGAAGAATATGGAGCACTAGACTGCATCGGGAGTCCATTTTTTGCAGCCAACTTAAGCTCTCAGGCCTTAGCAACTTCAGCATCAACATCAATGATACTAGCTTTGGCCTCTTCCAAGGTTTTTCTCCTCATTCTATACATGGAATAAGTTTTTCAACCATGAGGGAAGCCGCTCCTTGCATAAGTTCTTCTTTAAGTTGAGTAACCTCGGCGAAAAGGTTTTCCCAAGCGGATCTAGCAGATTTGACGCTGACGTCGAGTTCGCGGACAGTTGAACTAAAGAGCCTATTATGCTCAATAGTTTTCCTGTACTTCTCCTCTAGCTGGGAATATTTTACCTCCATAGCAGCAAGCTCTTTACTTTTGGAGTTCAAGGTTGCCTCCAAGTTAACCACTCTTTCAATGGAAGCAGCCTCACGATCGGCTACAGCAAGAATGGCGTTCTGGACCTCTGCCCATTTAGACTTGGCCTCATCAAATTCAACCCTCAACGGCCTAATTTCTTGGCTAAGGGTTACTACTTCTTGCTCGCTTTGCTACAGACGAGCCTCCAAAACAATGGCCTCAGCATCTCTAGTTTCCAGTTCCGAGAGGCGGAGAACAGTCTGGTCCCATACTGCCAAAAGTTATTCCCATTCAGAAGTAAGTTATTCCTTCTTAAGAAACAACCTTTGAAGGCCCTCGTAAGCAAGAAAGTTGGACTACAAAACAAACATAAGTAAAACTTAGAATACATTCATACTGAAGTAGAAAAAGTAACGAAGGAAGAAAAGAACGTACCGCTGCAAAATTGTGCCCATTCTTCAACAAGCACTCACCTGAGAGTGCGTAAATCTTTTCCCAGTCCTTTTCTAAAGCCAAAGGCTTCAAATAAATAGCAAGCTCCACAGACCGGGATATCAAGTTGAATCCCGTAAAGACCGAAAGAGTAACATTCCTCCTCCTTTGTGAATCTTCAGAAGGGGTGGCATAATTTTGCCCCAAATTCCCATGAACTGAGGACTGTGGAAGAGGAACGCCTTCGTTAAGGTCAGATGCGGCCGATGGAGATGATGTATCAAATGCTGGTGGAAGAGTGGATGAAGATGGAAGTGATGTAGCAGTTGTTGGTGTTAGTGAAGGTGGAGATGGAGCTAATGGAGTTGAAGAATGAGAAGCAGCTGTATTAAATGCAGTGTCGGTTGTTGAATGCTCGCCAACCAAAGACGGCAAGGACCTGGTACTTAGCCCCGCAGCACCGGTTACAACAATTAGGGCACGAAAATTAGAGTTGGCATATTCCACTAAATTAGATTTTCCCTAAGTGCTAAGACGTCGCCTTCAGTTGGTGCAATTACCTCAACAGGTAGAGCATCCTGTTGAGATGATGAGGATCATCGCCTTTTATGTAAAGAAGCTCCCTCATCACCAGCTTCTTCATCATCATCAATCATCACAATGTCTATGATCGCCCCGGAAGGAGGACCAGTCATCATCGCCACCGGAGATGATTTCCGGGCAGTAATCTTTGCCCTTTTGTCATTTTCCCCGACCGCGGAGGAACGTCTTTTCTTTGTTTGTTTATCCTAAACAGGCTCAGAGATATCTGTTCAAGTAAGTACTTCCTGAAGCAGCCTCGCTGCATCAGCAGGATCAGCCAGAACATCCTCTTCCGGTATAGCAACAGAGCCCGCAGGTAGACTTAATTCCATGAACAAAGTCAGAAGGCTTTAACCAAAGTTCTTCATATGCAAAAATGGAAGCAAGGTAAATTAGAGTTACCATAATTTTTGGCCTTCCACCCACCGGTTCAGACCTTCCACCACCGATTGGAGCCATCGAATTGCTGAAATATGCGAAGGGTGAAGAGATGATATGGCCATAGAAGAATATCTAGTAAGAAGAATATTATACAAAGAACTTACGAGTGCGGTTCCAAGCAACCGGAAAGGATGAAGCCGTTGCCAGAATGATGACGTTGTTGGCCACTGCAACGAATCGTTCCGTCCACCCATGGTCCTTGTCATCATCCATGCTAGACAACAGAGAATGGTGGTCACACTTGCAAAGGTTTATCATTTCCCCGTGGAAGATTTTGGGGGAATAAAGATTCATTACATGAGCTAGCGTTAGCTCCTCTCTAGTTTCTTGGCACAAGCGTCGGAGGCAGGCGATCGTCCTCCACATCGAAGGACTTACTTGTGACAAACATACCTGGTAACAGAGGCAAAACTCTGCAATGACGGAATCAATCTCTCAGCTAAAAGAAAATGCACCTAAAGTAAAGAGATACGTGAAAAAGTATGTAAAATCATTCCTTGGGAAAGGTCACTCGCTCCGATAGATCAGGAGTAATAATTTCCAACTCATTACAGCGGCAATCCTCCTTCACAGCATGAGTACTGGAAGGATGAATGGAAGAAGAGTACCTACTAACAGCCCATGTACGAGGGTTAGCAGTAGGAAATTTCTCTTCAAAATCCTTCGAAGTACTAAACCTTCTTGGGATGATGGAATCCACTGTTGGAGGAATAAAATCCTCAGTTTTGTTCTTACGCTTTGAAGAACCACCATGTTTGGAGGAAGAAACCATTGGAAAAGAAGAAGTTAAAGAGTTTGTGTTTGAAGAAAATTAGAAAATGATGGAAAACAAGGATACAAATCAAAACCTCAAGCAATTGTGAAACGTAAGGGAAAAGAAAGTTGTGTTTAAGTAAAATTTTGGCGGCTAAATTCATGGCCATGATTACCTCGATAATCAACAAAAATTGTGCTGAGTCATGGGATGATGCGTGTTCGGGGCATTAAATGCGGAGAGACGTACGTCTAATAAACTATCAGAGACCTTCAGATGGAATTATAACACAAAGCTATATCACCGGAAAGCAGGGGGACTATCTGGGCCATTATTTTAAAATTGACACAAGCCCAATTGAAAGTTTCCGGACCGGCCCAAACCCTTTCCCCTTTCTCTAAATCAAAACGATCCCATTTCAGCTAATCGACTCATCTGAGCCGTTGATCTCAACAGATCCAACGGCTCAGAACTAACGTCCCCTTACTATAAAAGTGTCGGAACAAGCCCCTACCCCCCCTCCATTTCCATCGTTCTAAACGACCCCATCTCTTCTAATCCTCTGAAACCCTAGCCGCCCTATTCCCAAGCAGCCATATTTACTTCCCCTTCAAACTCGCCCCAAAATCGTCCACAACCACACACAAACACAATCGTTCCCTTCTCACCCCAAAACTATACCCATTTCAACCAAAAAAAACCTCTAAAACCTCTTCGATTTCAAGTCAAAATCGGACCCCTAAAAGTCTAAAAATCAAAGATGTTGAAGCCGATTAAAACTAAAACGGACTTTTAAGAACACACGGTTAAGGTCGATTTTAGTTTAAAAATCAGATTTTTAGAAGATGTTGGCCCGAGGTAGCTTTTTACCTTTTCTTTTCATTTTTTGTTTTCCGATTAATTATTGATAAATATCTTCACCTTCTACTCCTTTCTTTAGTTGTCCAGCATCTGATTTTATTTAGGGTCAAAAATCTGTTAGTGTTTATTTCTATAATAATTCATAGTGGTTACAGTTAAAGAGGTCACAGATGAAAATAGGTTTCTGAAAATAAAACCCAAAAGGAGACTAGGTCAGAAAATTGAACTTGGGTTATTTGTCTGGGCCGGGTCAACTTGACCCGTAAATTGTAAAAGCGTAAAAATCAGAAAAGGGATTCATTTCGGGTAAAAATCAGTAGAAATCTCTAGAAGGCCCTTAGTGACAATTTAAACAAGTAAATAAGAAAACTTTAGGGGTTTGAAGAGGGGATATTAAAGGTGATAACAGAAATCTGTTAGACAGATTCTGTTATCACAGTCACATGCAAATGCAAAACGGATGGAGGAAGTGTGATATCACGTGAGGAGGGTTTTTCTGATAACAAAAAAATCTAAAAAAATACATTCTGATTTTGGATATAAAAGGAGGGCAGAGTTTAGTTTAAGGGGAGAAAAAAAAATTATTCACTCGATAGCCATAAAACCTTCTGTGAAATCATTTTTGGACTCAGGGTGAAAACACAGTCATCTTCCTTTTGAAAATTTCTCCTTGCTTCCCGTTTCTGCATTTAGTACACCAAACTGTTAACTGACTGTTTTTGCTGTTTCGTCGTCATATTTGCTTGGTATTTGCTGTTAGAGAGTGAATCGAGTGGATAGCTGCTGTTTTCAGTTGTTGCTATTACTCTGCTGGATTTGCCTGCTTTTATTTAGGAGCCATCTGTTGGTTATATATAGTTATGTTAAATACCTTCACAATTTCAAACTGAAATTATGAATTGAATTGAATACTATTGCTTAGTCCTGTAAATCCAGCATTGTTCGATCACTAAAAATGGATTGATTTTGTTAGCAAACTATTTGTTAGTGGTCTGTCGTATTGATTTGGTGAATGAAGTTTGAATTGATTTCTTTTCTCATCATGTCGAATCTGTTCATTCATCATTAGTGGTAATACTTGTTGATGTTGTCTCTTATTCGCAATTGTGATTGAAGCTATTTCTAGACCGATCGGTAGTTTTCAAATATCTATTCTATTCAAATCATGTTAGTAATATTTCTGTTGATTGCTTAATGAACTATTGAATAGTTATTTATCATATTCGAGTTAATTACAGTAGGAAAACAGAAAGCAGGATTAGGAGTCACTGTATTATGCCGGATTTGAACAGTACTTCGTAAAATTTAAGACTGCATGGGCTATTTCTGTAATAGTACACAGTTTGTAATCATGACACTAAGTTTATAGTTGTTAACGGGAAATCTATGATTAATCTTTTCTTACAAGCATGTAAGCAGCCTAGATTATGGCCGAACTTATACAATTAAACACACACTGATTTACGCTTTATTTGTGGTTCATTGTTGAAGTGCAGTCTTATATAAAACTGGTATTGAGCCTACTTTTGAACTGGCCAGTTTCGGTAGCGCTTAGTGTGATAAAAAATTAAGAGATAGCTATTGTTCTATAAATAGTGCTATTAATGTAAAATTCAAAATATAGTTGCTTTTATGAAATTAATGGCTATGTTTGTAATTGAGCCTGTTTTGTCTGAAATTTGTTCATTTTAAGATTCAGATGTGACTGTTCCCATAAGTTAATATTAAATTCAGAATGTAATTATTTTGTAAAGCTAGTGGCTATATTTGCAAATGAAATTGTGCTAAACAATTTGTTTTGGGCCTAAACTAAAAGTTTGGATTCCACAGTAGACCATTGATCAATGAAAACAAAATAGGCCTGCAGCTCTAATAATGCGTAATGTTAAAAGTTCCTTTAAATTAATAGGGGTGAGCCATGTAATTAACAAACGATCACTCATGGCCCTCTTAATAATTAAATACAAGTCTTAAATAATTGAGTCTTAACGCCTCATGCTTCGTAGTTTGTTCTTAGGCACGATTAACAACATTGTGACTATGGGTACGGTTCCCATGACATAGTAACAATGCCAATTTCGAGGGTGCCTTTTAGGTGACTCGATTTCAATAAAACTTGAATAATGAAACTGTCAAATAATTTGAGGCGTGCCATGCCAAATGAAATCTACAAATACATGGCCCTCATAAATTAAATACTTAGAAATCGAGGTGCGCTGTTTAGTTAATTTCATGGCCCTCGAAAAGCTAAGAACGCGTAGCTGCTTCATGCACGTTATTGTAATAACTCACTTTCTTAAACTCGGGTGCGCATTTATGTGACCTAAATCCAAAATCTCAATAATTAATTAAAATGTGTTTCGAATTACGGGTGCATTTATGTGACGTGATTCGTGACGTATTTTAACTAATGTTGCAATTCTCTAACAATTATATAAAAGCGGTTAAGAGCTAAATCTACCATAGGCTAGAAGTATGTATTAAAATCAGATAATAAGCCGATTATGACAATTGAGCAGTCGTGCTAGAACCACGAAATCCGAGGGTGCCTAACACCTTCCTTCGGGTTAACATAATTCCTTACCTAGAATTTCTGGTTCGCAGATTTCGTTAAGAAAGTCGAAATTTTTCTCGATTTGGGATAAAACCTGTGACTTGGGACACCAATCTAAAATTCCAAGTGGCGACTCTAAAGATAAACTAAATATTCCCATTTCGAATAATGTCACTTTAATTGAAAAAACTCTTTTATATACTCTCCACGGGGTACACGAAAAAGAGGTGTGACAAAAGATCAATATTTTCAAATATAAAAAGGGGTCATTCTTTTTGGCACAAACTAAAAAGAAAATGGGTTCACATAAATTAAAACAGGGAGAGCATTATATTTTGAATCCCTTGATACAGTCCAAAAGCATAGCTCAGTGTGGTCAAGGGGGTTCAAAATATTTGTAAGGTCGCTAGTTCAATTCCCACTTTCCATAGTAAAAGGGCCACCTTGTGCACAAGGCATCTCGCGTTCACGTAAAGGTTTAGAGAAAGGCCGCACGCAAAGCGGTATGATGTAAATAGCCTAACCTAATGCAAGTAATAGTGACTACTTTCATGATCCATAGTCTCTTTTAATTTTTTTATCTTTTTTTTTTTAACCCTGGTGAAAATCCTTCCTCAGCCACTACATATGATATTTGACCTTATAGAACGGTTGTGGTATCAGATGAACAAAACTGAAAGAGATTGTGGCTAGTGAGAATTGAACCAAAATATTATAGAGGTTTTGAATCCCTAAACCACTAAGTTATGATTTTGGATAGTGTTGTATTCAAAAAATAAAATATAGATATACAAACTGTATTTTATCTTATATATACAGTATAATTTTTTGACGAAAATAATTTAGGTGAACCCTTTCGCACCCTAAATCCGCTGAGTGTACCATTTGATATTAGTTGATAGCATTTCAAAATAAATTCTTGGTTTTCCATTTGCCTGAAAAAGAAGAGAAACAAATTACAGGTTTTGAAAGATGCTAAATCATTGCAGTTTTAGAGTTCACAAAATATTAAAATATTCTACAAATTTTCTCAGTCTAAAAGAATAAAATAACATATTCAATGTGGAAATAACCGAGTAATTTGCAAGTGTCTTCTAGTCTTTTGAACTTAGAGCCTCCTTCTTCATATGGATAACAAATATTTTTCCAGGAAACTCAGCGGTGCTTATCACCACTGTCATTACCTGACCAGAAAAATCTACCTATATATTTCTGGATTTGGTCAAGAGTCTCTTTTTGAGGGTGAACAACTGCTAAAGTGTGAATATTAAGAGCTTGTAGTACATGCCTTATGAGGACTGCTCTTCCACCAGCAGATAAAAACTTCAAATGCCACCCTTTGACTTTGTTGATAACCTTACTCACCATCGTAAAGAAAAAACAAAGCTTCTTTCTTCCTAAGTAGATAGGGCAACCAAGATATTTCATAGGGAACCTTTCAAATCTCATCCCCAATATTCTACCTACCCTAGTGATAGATCTTTGAGTAACATTGGTGTCACGATCCAAAATTCACCTAGTCGTGATGGCACCTAATCCAACCCGTCATGTAAGCCAATTAACAACTATTCAATTTAATGAGATTTATTAAGATAAAAGATGATAATACACCGCTCTTATAAAAAAATTTCAAGGACTGGTAGTACAAATCATGAGCTTTCTAAGATTAGAATTTACAAAGCTGATATGAAATAAATACATCATCTGTTCGAAATGTACATAAACAGATTTTTATAAATCTAAGGCTACCGTGAGGCAGTTATGACCGGAACACAGGTACATCTTCAAATCCAACTCCCGCCGTGCACGGCAACATCAGCATCCAACATCTACACGCAAGGTGTAGAAATGTAGTATGAGTACAACCGACCCCATGTACTCAATGAGTAACAAACCTAACCTTAGGTTGAAAGTAGTGACGAGCTGGAACACAGGTCAGGGTCCAATACCAATAGCCAACAACAGTTCATAATAACATAATAGAAGTAATAAAAGAAGTAGTTCAGAGATAAAATGCTCAGCTCGTACACAGTTCCAGAAAAATAGGCTTGCTTTTCAAGTATATCAGTGAAAACCCAAATCTCTTTTCGAAATCATTAAGTATATGAGTAAGTTTGAAAATTGTTATTTTTCCCAAAAAATTTTCAACAACAGATAAGATGTTTCATTATCAAATGGCATGAGGAAAATACATCTTTATGCCTACATGTCAATATGCATGTGATATCATGAATGACACCAAAACCGGAGTGGCAGAAAGAAATGCATCTCTATGCATGTATCTCAAGTATGCATGTCAAATGTAATGTACCTCAGTGATGAACTCATGTACTCTCACTCTCAAAGTACTCAATCTCACTGTCTCACTCTTTTCACTCATCATGCTCAATCACTCAGTACTGTATATGGCCAATTCAGCCCAGGGAAGATCCATCCCAAATATATATATATCAACTAACAGTCAGTCACTCAATACTGTATAAGGCCAATCCAGCTCGGGGAAGATCCATCCCCAAATATAAATGCTTCGGGCAATATCCATGCCCAGGGAAGATCCATCCCTCAATATAATCAACTGCGTTCACTGAGGGTGTGTACAGACTTCGGAGGGGCTCCTTCAACCCAAGCGCCATAATAAGCCAGATCCAGGCATAAATCAATATAACATGCTGCGGCGTGTAGCCCGATCCCATAATATCACTCAAAATCAGGCCTTCGACCTCACTCAGTCATCAATCTCTCCAGTCTCTCGGGCTCACAATGCTATGAAACTAACCCAAAATAATGATATGGTGTGTTGATACATAGCAACAAAGACTGACATATGATATGAAATGAATGAACATGACTGAGTATGAAATTGCAATGTAAGCAAATAACTCAACAGCAGAAATGACCTCAGTGGGTCCCAACAAAATAAGCATGTAACCTAGCCATGGTTTCTAACATGGAGCAGTGCTCAATAGCTCTAGTACGTAGAGATTTCATGGTTGCAGATAAGATCAGGTAACTACACATTACCACATAAATAACGGAGTCATAATTCACATGGTGCACGCCAACACGCCCGTCACCTAGCATGTATGTCACCTCAACACCAAACACATAACACGTAATATGGGATTTCATACCCTCAGCGCCAAGTTTAGAAGTATTACTTACTCGAACAAGCCAATTTCAATACCGAGCAAGCCAAGCGATGCTCCAAAAATACCATCTCGCGTGTACCGACCTCTAAACGGCTCGAAACTAGCGAAAAGAAACTCAAATACATCAATTAACGCCAAAGGAAACAAACCCAATCGATAAAGATCGAATCTTTAATCAAAAGCCCAAAATTGACCCAAAAGTCCAACTCGAGCCCGCACCTCAGAACCCGACAAACTCACCAAAATCAGATAACACATTCAATTACGATTCCAACCATACAAGTTTCACTCATATCCGACTTCGAATCGATGTTCAAAACCCAAGAATTCGCTCTATGAAACTTTAGTAAAAAGCCCCCAATTTTTCTTTAAAATTCATCAACCAATTGCCAAAAATGAAGATAGATTCATGAAATCAAAATCAAAATCAAGTCTAGAACACTTACTCCAATCCGTGTGATGGAAAGAAAATGTAAATTTATATATATGGAAAGAATGTAAAGGATAATCTGAAAAATATAAATTTATGGTGAGGATAGTTTTGTCTTGAATAAATTAATTTTCTGCTTCTGCTTCTGCTTCTGCTTCTGCTTCTGCTTATTGAAAGAAGCTAGAATTTTCTACTTCTTCCCAAAAGCAGAAAAACTGCTTCTGCTGTTAGTCAAAAGTACTTTTTTATTTTGGCCAAACATATTAAATTTTTCAAAAAGTACTTTTTTGACAAAAAAAATACTTTTAGCCTCCGAGAAGCTTGGCGGCTCTAAAAAAAAAACATATAAGAAGGCATGAAATTTGCAAATTCTTAGACGACTTAGCAAACTCGGCTTTTGAGTTTTTAAAAACTATTTGTTGGAGCTTTCAAAAAAAAAAAAAACAAAGAAAGAAAGGTTATCTTTTTTTAAAGATTTCCAAACTCAACTTTCCAAAACTCCAAAACAAGTCTATGAGAGATTAGAAAAACTTCAAAAGAAATTGATTTTTTTGCAAGAAGTCAAACAAACCGGGTTTTTAAATTCCAAGTCTCTGTCAAGTTTAGTCATGATTATTCTTTCCCAAAATAAATTAATGTTTTACAAAAGTTTTCAGGTGAAATAATTTTTTTAATAAAAAACTTTTCTTTCTTGAATAGATAATTTTTAGAATGTAATTTTTTATAGTTAAAAGCTCAAGATGTGAAAAATAATTAGGATCTATATAATTTATGGAGTTCCCCTTTAACCTTCTTCTAGCATAGTTTAAGATATGATGTAACGTAAAACCATTTTCATAATAAAATTTTAAATATGACATTATCAACTATAATTTTTGTTCAATAAAGATATTTTCAAAATAAGTAAAGTTTATAATTGCTTTAGTATAAATTTTAATATACAACAAAAATACATAAATAAATTAATACTAGTAACAGCAATTCTTTCATCTAATATATATGTCAGAGAATTGATTATCTCAATGTGTTTTTTCCCTTCAAATTGAAATGCTACGGCATCCATGGTGAATGTACGTTCATCATATTTCTTGAATTTTGTATGCAAGATTTTTTTCTTTATTTTCCAAAAAAGTTTAACCACGGCCTCAATATAATAGAAAAAATCTTAAATTTTACAAGTAAAAAATACGAAATTCAAGTATTGGTTTGGATGTAAAATATTATACTTCACCTTTGAAAGGATAGAGAAAGAAAAAAAAAATCTTTATTGTTAAAAAAAAACTCTCACAAAAAAAATATTAAGAGGTTCTTTTTTCCATTCAAAATGTAAGAATATATTATTTCCCAACCCTTAAAGATTAAGGGGGTAAAGTGTATGTTATGCCTTAGCGAATTTTCAGTGCAATTAAGGAAACCTTTTACAGGAGAAATTTTTACGTTAGAAACCGCAACATGTGTTAACCCCCCCCCCCCCC
>MCJB01008811.1:137222-181991 GCA_002018475.1 Nicotiana obtusifolia
AAAAAAAAAAAAAAAAAAGAAAAAAAGTGCAACATGTGTTTACACAAAAATAATTATCATTTAACTATGGTCAATTAAAAAAAAAAAAAGACCAATTCATCTTTCTGATCCAGTCCTAAGTTTTATATTTTTAAAATAATTTATTTCCACTTTCCACTCTTTACGCCCCTTTATACTCAGTCGTTCACTTTCTAATAAGATACTCGTAATTTAAGAGCTAAAGACGATTTTTAATTGCACAATGGGAGTTTAATTTTGTTATACTTCAGTACTAGACCAGGTAAATTGACTTTGTCCCCCTTCTAGTGCAATGTAGAAAAGGTTTAGCATATTATACCAGTTTGGTAAACTTGGGATGTCTTTTTTGTGGCGTTATGACTAGAAAGTGGTTTTACTTGTGTTATGTTCTTTTTTTTTTATGAGTGTTTGAATTTGAGTTTGGGAGAATTGATTTTGAGATTATTCTAAGATAGTTTGTTTTGTTTATATTTTTACATTTTTTAAAAGCAAACAAATGTGTTTGAACAAGAAAACAAAACCATTGTAATTGAAACTAGAACTTTGTTTTCTTTTTTATATGTCCCCTACCCTTACCCCTCTCCCTCCTTGGTGGATAAGTCCGACGACTCAGCAGCAGTGCGAAATTGAGTTTCTTGTTACCCGCTTACGATTGATTGGAGACTTATTCAGTAGGTCCTTCTTCCCTACAGAATGAAATTCTAGGAATCAGTCTAGGGTGTAGGCTTGCTTCGCATAGGCTCGGATCAGTTGTAACCCCCCACTACCCTTAAGTGACCTTAGAAAAAGAGGCAAACTTCTAAGCCTCTCATGAGTTCATGTCCAGGCTAGTCTTAGACCATGGCACAACAGTAGCATACACTGTAAGTTAAGAAATCATCACAAGAATTTCCATGTAAAGGGAAGTAGTGAAATTGTTATTAATCAAATAGCAAATGTCTTTTAATTGTACTCCTCTCTGAATCAAATGCCTCAATTAAGAAAAAAGGTCCTAGCAATCAATAATGGTTAGTTGCAAAAGTCCTTGTAGTTAATGAGACTCGAGCCAAAGAAAAGTTAAAGAGGAACAAAAGTTTGTTATTAGCACAAGTTAATTCAGATTAGTGAAAGAAAAAAGAAAAAAAGCTTAGGGCAGTCATAATAGAAAAGACAAGATTGAAAAGGAAACAACATGTGAAATAGTAAGTACTATATTTGACTTTAGAGTGCAACATCTTTCTTGTCCCTTCAATTTTCAAACCCTAATAAACTTTCCATTCAAAATCATTTTCAAGTATTTACAACTTCAAGTTAAAATAGATTTTGGATTGAGTCCACGAGTTAAAACCTAGCCCTATCTTAACCTTATGATCCTAGTCAGCTCGTTGAAGCCAAATAATAATGTGCTATATATAGTATTTTAATTGATAATGGTTGTCAAAACAAGAAGCAAGCAGTTTGATTGTCTTTATAAGTTGCGAGAAAAGGCCTTATCATTTGGCAGTACCATCAATCTATATATCATTAATACATATAACTACAAATAACTAGCACGAACAAACAAGAAGCCCGTCTAGCTCAGTTGGTAGAGCGCAAGGCTCTTAACCTTGTGGTCGTGGGTTCGAGCCCCACGGTGGGCGATTTTTTTTTCTAAAATTTTACTGCTAACCTTTTTATGAGAGTTGCAGTATATGGAAGAAAAATAAATATTTGCACTCTTTTTGAGGTGAAAAAACAGAAGATTTGCAGATATGCACTTGACCTTGCCCTGTCATTGGAGTACGGCATTAAATACCTTTTCTTTTGGCATATTCTAAGTAAATTGATTCACCATTTCATATCACAGAAAGGATCACATTGATCTTATCAAAGCAAGGGGTCACAACTCACATCAAGGTCCCTAGATTCGAGGTTCCTATGTAATGGAAATTATTGAAGTGTAAAGCTAATGGGACTTCTTATTATCCAAGTCGAAAAAGATGGTATTAAGTAACAACATATCTAAAGAAAATAAATATTCTATATTGATGATATTACAACAATAAAATATCCAGTAAAAGTAAAGAGATTAGAAAAGGTAGTGTGTACACAGTCTTATCTTACCTTATGTAAGTAAAGAAACTGTTTTCAATAAATCTATAATTCTAAGTCTAGATCGATGATATTATGATAAAATATAACAAAAGGACTATTGATGATCGAAGTGCTGCAGTGGCAATGGGTTGGGCCTGCCATGCTCCATTGCAATTACTCAACCTGTCCCCTAAATCATTAAAATGGCACGGATCAGTTTTCGGATTGGTAATTTAAAAATAGTCAGCGGTTGCAAAGTCATTAAAAAATAGGTACTATTTTGTTATAATATAGAAAGTTTTAGCATAATATACTGGAGATTGAAGCACCTGTGTATGAACTTCCAGCATAATATGCTGGAACTCCAGCACAAGGAAAGTTCCAGCATAATAAATGGAGATTGGAGCACCTGTGTATGAACTTCCAGCATATTATGTTGTAACTCCAGCACACGAAAAGTTCCAGCATAATATACTGAAGATTGGAACACCTGTGTATGATTTTCCAGCGAATTATGTTGGAACTCCAATACATTATGAAATTCCAGCATATTATGCTGGATACTCACATGTAAGAAGTTCGAACTCTAGCATATTATTCTGGAATATTTTTCGAATTTTGAATAATGTGTTTGTTCATATTTATCTTTATATAAAAAGTAGCTAAATTTCAATTACTTTTGAAACTGTGATTATTTTTTAATTACCACTTGTAAATTGGGCTATTTTTGAATTTCACCCACCTAAATCACCAATCCTCACACAAGTGGAAAGTTGAAAAAGAAATGAGATTTAAGTGTTATATCAAGTTATTACAATATTTTTTCAAATTTCCATATTAAGCTTGATACTAGAAATTACTTAATAAATTCACTTAATATATATTATCAGTTCACCGAGCTTAGACTCAAAAATATAGAAGGGACAAATAAAACAAAAGGGTTGTCAACAATTTTATGGATGGCTGCCAAATACTATTGATATCTTTTGTGCTACTATATTATTCACAAGAATTATTATTGTTTGGAGTAGAAAAGAAAAAAGAGTTACTTATAAGATGTTGTATACTCTTAATAAGTATAATATATTTAGAAAAAAATCATATAAATTTAATTTAAAGCGGACAATATCACACTTTATAGGAATATAATTTTTTAGCCTAACACTAAGTTTGATTTTGGTCCTATGTAATTATAAAAAAAAGTTTATCCTCAATAACTTCACTTATCGCTGCTAATATTCTGGCAAAGCTAATATTTGTGTTGTTATCTAATGATAACAATTATTGCATGTGATATTTCATTGCTTTATATCATCATATACTATATTATAAGTGAAAAATTCCTACGTTAAAAGTTAAATTACGAAAAAATTCATCAAAAATTAATTGACCATTTTACTTAAACCATAAAGAGTAAAAATATTTTGTTTAAATAATACTTGATAAAATTAAGCCCACTCATAATACATTATTTGTGTATGATGTACTTATTTACTTTCTTTTAATGATTAATAAAAACCCCAAGGTGTTTATGGAGTAACAATGTATTAAGCACTGTGTCTTTTCATATGAGTAATAACGTACATAGTATATGATTATTTGTATTTTTAGTCTATATGTTATATATTTATCTTTTTTTCTCATGTTCTTGCATGTTTCATTATTTTTTGTACAATAAAATATATATAAAATTGTACTAGCTAACCTTCCATATTCTTAATTGTAAAAGCTCACACGCATGAACTGATCATTTTATTGGTATTCCTCATTAATGGTCCATAACTCCATATTACTAAATACCAATTATAAAGTACGTTCAATTTCTATTATTAGACGACCTCTAATTTTTAAGTGCAGCCATCAATCCATGACTACCATTACTATCTATCATTGCGCTTCAGTTTACAATAATAATTCCAATTTATCTTTCACTTTTCATTTCTTGATCAAAATTGCTGCCAGAAAATATGGGAGTCATATCACGACAACCAAATATAATAAGGAAAGGATAAGCTAAACTTCTTTATTGGTTTTTAAGTTTGTATTATTTGCTTTAATCTTCGTCTTTAAAATGGAATCTTCTTGAACCCTGTCCGAACGAAGGGCTTCCTCAATTTTAAGCTCCGTTTGGAATTCGCTCCTCAATCTTATTTTGTTTCCGATCCTGTCGCAATGGTGTGGGGCGTCAGAGGCTGTTACCCCGTGACCAACTCGAAGGGGCTGAAGTTCGACGCAGAACTTTTTGGTTATTAAGTTATAGCAGGACTGTGCAACATCCAACAGCGTAAGTCTTTCTGATTTGCACTAAAATGGCTTAAGTAGCCCTCGAGGAGTCCGTTTATTCTCTTCGTCTGAGCTTTCAAAGATATACCGACTTACAGCATCTGACCATCAGATGTCGTAGGTCGTCTTTTTTCTCCCCACTCTTAGAGATAAATCTCCTCATTCAATTTTGAGATTTGTCTGTTCATTATCTTTTTTAGTTTTGTAATTTCAATATTTTTTATACCGGTACTTTTTTTTCTTGTGCATTATTTTTACTTATTCTACACTATTTCGTTTTTCATAAATTAACGCTTCAAAATTGGTTGAATGCCCATGATATGACACAAAATTTACTTTGTTTAGAGAATTATCTAATTTAGGATTGTTGGAAAAGAACAGCAAGAGGTGAGCTTCAAGGCTGCGGAATTAACAAATTATTTCCACAAGGAGAAAGCTCTGAATCTTTCTATGACTCGGTGAAGCAAATAATCATATATAGCTCTTGATGTCAATATTAAGTTGCACTTTTATAAAGGGCTTCAATGTCTATACCAAGAGTTATTGGCATGAAAAAATAATCAAAACGACGCACTAGAAAATTCACCAATAATATTTTCTATAAGGAATTATAGATGAGATACTAATATATCACATGTTTACACCTAATAACATCAAAATTTAACTCATTATAAATTTTATCTATCTAACTAAATTTAGTTGTTCAATTGCAGGTTCATATGCTATGCAATCTAATCATTGGTCGTTTGACAATCAAACAATTCGAATAGGTCAATTGCTCATTAATTTCAGCTTGTATTTACTCATTACACTACTGTTTTAACATAATTAATATTGTATGTATTACTTGATATCCATAAAATAATATGTATATACAAATGCATAAAGTGGTCAGATTATAAAAAGGACTTAAAATATTTCAACTTCTCTAGGAGTGGACGCCCCTTAATCATCCCATCTTATATACCACGGTGAGAATCTTCAACTATTTTTTATTAAATTATGCCTTGTGTTAAAATACTCGAATTAATATCATAGTTAATTGGATCAATTACCAGCAACTTGTTATTCAAAAACATAGTCATTAGATTCAAGACATTTCTCTGTAATTCTTGACATGTATGCCTTTTTATTTATTACTAATAGAAAACCTAAGATTATTAGAGAGGAATACCTCACCCCTTTTCAAATTAAATCTAGTTTATTACTTCTTGGTATACGATCCCCCGGTAGAAAGAATCAAACCAAATAGCCGCTCATCCAATCATGTAATTAAAAATAGTCGGTAAAAATATAATATTTGCATAATTTATAAATTATATATGTATAATTATGTATAATTAATATATAATTTTTGTATATAACTAAAAGGTAAATAATAAATATGGCCGACTGTTTGTGTAAAGATCCCTTTTCTAAATGTAAAAAATGGGTAACTTTAAAAGGCTGTATAAGTAATTTATAGCCGAATAATATTTATAACTAGTTTTACATTACAACTTCCAATAATTTTTCTTTCTTTCTTAAATTTCATATCTAATCAAACACTGTCACATAAATTAAAACGCAAAAAATGCTAGCACTAAATTTCAAATTTATAATTTAAAAATTACAGCAAACTCAACACTAAAAACTTTATAAATTATACTTTCTCCTATCCACAGTAGGTAATTTTTTGTCATTTGGCACTCACCTTAGGAAAAATACTAACTCCTAAAAAAATTGACTAAATTACCTTTAGTTAAAATTTACATATACAGTCAATTCTCTTTATAACAGTCTCGTTTGTTCCGATATTTTTTTACTTTTATAGTGAATGGTTGTTATACACCTATAACAACATTTGATGTTTAAATATTTTTTTACTGTTATAGATAAAAATTATCAAAATATCAATTATTTTTCCTTTTCTAATGTTATATATAAAAGATAAAAAAATTATTCAAATTTAAAATCTCAAAAAATATGCATATTTCACTAGTTAAATATTGAAGAAAGCTAATACATTATTAATAAATTCATAACTAAACGTATAAAGATTTAAACTCTAAGGCAGACATTTTAAAGCTACCTAAAAAAATAAGTTCTTTCAAAATTGATGGAAGAACTTTGTAATTGTAGCTTGTTTTGTAGAATTATTCTCTTACTAGCGATATAACGCTTGAATTAACGAAGATTCGGGTCCAACTTTTCAGCAAAAAGGTATCCAATAGTTTTCCCTTGAAGGCAACCTAATAGCTTAACAATTAAATTTTCTATCTAAATATTTTTTTGGAATTTGTCCAATGGAAAAAATATCATGTGCAAATCTTTAAATCTTATATCTTATGCAAGATAGAAACTTTTTTAATGGAAAAGATTGTATGCATATTTTTAAAACTATTATTATTAATCTTAATGATTCTATATAGTTATTATAGAGGGGTAATTTTACAAAGAACGTTCTGCTAATAAATATTGCCGATGCTGTTATAGGTAAAAAGCTGTTATAGAGATATAAAATATAACTAAGAAATCGATTGTAAGAAAAATTTAACTCTTATAACGAAATAACTGTTAATAGGAATATTGTAGAGGTCTAACTGTACTTAACTTGAAAGTTGAAATATTGTAATACGTAAATAAGGATAAATTTAAATAATTAAAGTTAATTTATTTTTTTATCATGTAAAAAAACATTTATTTAAAAACCAAAATTTGAGGAGAGAGTGGCGGTGCAACCAAAGAAGTTCATTGGGATTCGGAGCTCTCTGCCTTACACGTACATATGAAATCCAACAATCCATGTGATCCATAAAACAAAAGCAAGTGGCTTCGCTGTTTTACGGTGAAAAAGACATTCAATCAGAGCCAGTAAAAGGAAATTTAAGTACATAAGATAATGATAGAAACAGTCACATACTCTCCAATAGATTCTCGTCAGTAGATTTATTTTCCCGTGGGGTCCTTGCCTCTTTTGTCTTCTCCCCTTTAATGATAATTTCGATAACATTATTCATGCTTTTTTTGTATATTCATGTTTGTTTTGAGCCGAAAATTTATCGAGAACGGTCTTTTTATGTGTACAAGGTCGAAGCAAGACTACATACACTTAAGAGCTTTACAAGCGGCATTATCTTTTTTCCCTCACGCGACTAAGAGGGCAGCGCTTTTTGGAATGCGGAAGAACTATTATCGTCCAGCTTCCTAACCTAAAGCGGCACCGGTCTGTTGTGGACTGGAAAGTGCCAAAGAAGGAGAGAGCAGGCAGCAGTGATGAAGCTGGATGTTCCAAGTCATTTTAGATACGGCAAGACAGCTCATGAGAAGTAGAAAGTTACCACAACTTATTTTCAGATTTACTTGTAAAATTATACAAAATATATTATTATTAGAGTTGTTGTCTGGTATATAAAAATAAATTTTGTTACTTATTCTTTTCAGTAACTCAAGATAGAACTAATTTTATACTCCCTCGGGTTCATTATAGTTATCGTGGTTACTAGACATAACAAATTCAAAATACTTTTTATTATAGAAAACCAAGATGTAGTAAATTATTTTTGTCCCAGTTTGTTCATAGTATTAATTGTTCTTGAAAGTAAAAATTATTGATTACATGACATAAAAAATCTAAATATTTAAAGAGTAAATAAGCATATAATAGTCAATAAGCGCTTCTTCTTAATAATTTCTTAAAGAATATGTAAAAGAACAAACATAACAACTAATATGAATAAGAGGGAGTACTTATCATTAAATAGATATTTTCTGAATTTATTAGAGTATTAATAGTTAAATTTAAATTTTTGACTTACGATCATTAAATAAATATTTAACTAATTTTTAAGAGAATGTAAAATGCAAATTGGACAAGTAAAATAGAATAGTGAATAATGAAAGTATACTATTATCAAGCTTTTGACTGACTCCTTCCCTTGACCCCTTTACATCTTCTTTAATTATATCCCTCTTTTTTTCTCTCTAGATCTTCATTGCATCTCCATTTGTTTTTCGAAAAACTAAGCTCAATCCAAGAAATGGCCATAGCCATGCAAAACCTTTTCAAAGAACGCAAAATCCCATTCTTATTCACCTTTTTTCTTTTATTAATCTTTGTCACTTTTATCCTCATTTCCAACTCTCAAAAATCCCCTATTTATCTTGTCACCGACATTGCTCAACCCCAATTAAATCATAGTATTAATCCAACCCCATCTTTACAAAATTTCAAGAATGATAATGTTCTTTCAAATGATACAAAAAAGAATGGGTTGGAAATGGATAATTTTGTTTGGAAGTTATGTGAAGGTTCAGTTGCAGTAGATTATATACCTTGTCTTGATAATTTGGAGGCAATAAAAGCATTAAAATCAAGAAGACATATGGAGCATAGGGAAAGACATTGTCCTAAGCCAAGTCCAAAGTGTTTGATTCCATTGCCTGATGGGTATAAGTTGCCAGTTCCATGGCCTAAGAGTAGGGATATGGTGAGATTGATAGGTTTTTGTTGGTAAGATTTAATTTGTTTTCTAATTTTGTTTTAACTGTGGCTTGGTATGTTCTGTTTTTTGTTGCTTGGTTTAATGAGTTTAGAAGTAAATTTTAAGTTTAGTGGAGACCGGAACTTAAAGTGGTTATAGCTACTAGATTTTATTGTTATAGTACACTTAGTGAAGGGAGCTTAGACGTAACCGGTAAAGTTGTCAAAGTTGTCGTATGATCATGAGGTCAGGTTATAAGATTGCGTACAATACTCTTGTGGTCCAACCTTTCTCGGACTCCGTGTATAGGGCTGCCCTTAGTACAGTGAGTCATAGCGTTGCAGCAGTTAGATTTTGTTGGCATAGTACATCTTGTCATTGAGATCTGAGAAGTATAGCTCTTGCTAAGTATTGACTGTCCTGTTACCAGTGTCTTCATTTGGTGGTTGTAGACGAGTGTCCTTAGTAGTGTTGGGGCTTTAATTGGCAAAATGATCTTATTATATACTTTCCATACATTTAAATATATTTTTGCATAATGTATATATACAATTTGAGCCTAAGGCAATATACATATTCAACTGAACTCGAAGAATTCGCTCTAAATCTATCATTGGTTGGGACTCTCCTTACCTGGCTTTTATTGAAAAAGAAATTGGACCAGTTACACAATCATTCACAAGCAATATTTTTCTCTTTTCTTTTCCGATTTACTGTTCTCGTGAATTGTGAATGGCACAGACAGAGCTGAAAAACCACTGAACACAAGATGGTATGGAATTAAGCTATTGCCCAGAGAGTTTACGGACACCATAGTTCTTAGAAACAACCATCTTACTATTCCTTGGATGATGGCATTTTTGAAATATGTGCAATATCTGCTGGAGTTAAATGGCTTTCCGGTTAACTACTTGCCAATTATTGGTCCGAATACGGATCATTGTGGATCCAGTTACTAGTTTTGTATAGTTGGAGTTCGACTTTAGTGAGAATTATAGGTTCAAATATGGATTGATTTCCTCTTTATTTACATGTTGCAATCCTCTGATGAAATTAATGTTTGTTTTTATCCAAAAGCATCATGTTCAATCTAGTCATGTATTTTGTCCTTCTTGTCAGAAAACAACCACGACTTAACTGTTTCGTCATTTATATTTAACTTTGGATAGATATGGTACAACAACGTTCCTCATCCTAAGCTTGTGGAATATAAGAAGGACCAGAATTGGGTGGTTAAAACTGGTGATTATCTTGTTTTTCCTGGTGGTGGAACACAATTCAAGGATGGAGTAACTACCTATATTGAATCCATTGAGAAGGTAGTGTGCCTACTTTTACATATTTATTGTTCTTCTTCCCTAGAGAAGTATACAGTATATGTTTACTGTTGTTGCATTGTGTTGGATTTCATTCTTGTCCTAGTTCATTGCTTTTGTCAATTGAATGAAATTATTCTGACCATACTTTTTATGTGAAATACGACCGCTTGGAAGATGTCAGAAGCTTTAATGCATAATCATTTTTGATAATCTTTATGCATTGTTGTCTGCTTTGGTTTTCTTATTATTATCTTGCTGTCGTTACCGTTTCTTTTTCCATGTCTTCTTCGCTATCGTATTTCTTTTTAAACTACTGTGATTTTGCTTTCATTGAGCCGAGGGTCCATCTGAAACTTCTCAACCTGCTCAAGATAGGGGTAAGGCCTGCGTATACACGATCCTCCCTAGACCCTACTTGAGGCATTACACTGGGTATGTTGTTGTTTCTATGCATTGTGTTGTGCCACTTCGAAGGGATAAGTTATCAGTATAAGCCATTTCCTAGTGACATAGTTAAGACTGCGTCCACTTTAATGGACATCATATTGCATGTACTTTGACTATATATTCAGCGTGCAGCAAGTATCGGAAGAAGTAGTAGTACTATTTCGTTTATTCTCATGTTCTTTATCTTTGTTCTTTCTTTTCTTTTTCTGATTGTTTTCTTGTTTATGAAGAGGGAGGGAAGGAGGGGAGGGTATTTGATTATCTTTTATTGGTTGTACAGTCAATATGCCGGGAATTGGTGATGGTCTGGTGCAGCCCAATTGTGCTAATTGTTTTTTTAAGCTGAGATCAATCTTATTTTTTTATTCAGACTTTGCCGGAAATTGAATGGGGAAAGCATATAAGGGTCATTTTAGACGTTGGCTGTGGTGTTGCTAGTTTTGGTGGTTATTTGCTGGATAAAAATGTCATTACTATGTCATTTGCACCAAAGGATGAACATGAGGCTCAGATACAGTTTGCGCTCGAGCGTGGAATCCCTGCTACTCTCTCAGTTATTGGAACTCAAAAGCTGGCATTTCCGGATAATGCTTACGATATGATTCATTGTGCAAGATGCAGGGTTCACTGGGATGGAGATGGTAATCACTACTTCCAAATTACCAAACCCATAATCTATATTGGTTTACTCGGTAATCGATTTCTAATCGCAGGAGGAAAACCATTGATGGAACTAAACAGAATTCTCAGGCCTGGAGGTTTTTTCGTGTGGTCAGCAACGCCAGTTTATCGGGACGACGAAAGGGATCAGAAAGTCTGGAAAGGTTGTTACTCATCGATAAATTCGTTCTGTTTGTTGTCAATAAATTTTATCGAAAATCTATGTGAAGGACAAGAAACCAAAGAGCTGCAAATGTAAATCTTCTTGAAGTGAGTTTGTTATTCTAAGTGGCGCTTTACTTTCTTTCTCGTTGCAGCTATGGTTTCACTGACTGAAGCAATATGCTGGAAAGTGGTGAAGAAGACCTTTTTTGACTCGGCTGGAGTTGGGCTAGTTATATATCAAAAGCCAGTTACATCTTCCTGTTATGATAATCGCAAAAAAAATAATCCAGCCCTATGTGACCAGAACAATAGACCAAATAGTTCATGGTATGCTCAATACACCTTGAGTATCATTATCACTATATCCTTAACTTTATCACATTGTCATCGTTCCGCCTTAATCATCTTTTTTGTGTCCTATGTGCAGGTATGCGCCTCTTGACAATTGTCTTGTACCACTCCCGACAAGCAGCATTGATACTACATATGAGTGGCCTTCACCCTGGCCCCAGAGACTCAACACTAAACCTCAACGCCTATCCCTAAAAATGGACGCGGAAGAGGTTTTCTACGAGGATACAAAACATTGGGCAGCATTGGTGTTGGATGTTTACATAGGCGGCCTTGCTATAAATTGGTCAAGCGTGAGGAACGTGATGGACATGAATGCCGGTTATGGAGGGTAAGAGAGTTGTATGTTGGAATCGCTTTATCTTGTCTGCTTTATTTTCTCTGCTTATTATCTTGGGGCCTTTTCCATGGTAATTACAGGTTTGCCTCGGCAATAATTGATCGACCCCTATGGGTAATGAATGTCGTTCCGATCAGTGGGCCAGATACTCTCTCCGTTATCTTTGATAGAGGGCTGATTGGTATGTACCACGACTGGTGCGAGTCCTTTAATACCTATCCTCGGACATATGATCTTCTACATTCCAGCTTCCTCTTCGGAAATTTAACTCAAAGGTTCAATAAACACCTTCTTATTTCTATTATTGATCTTCTTTATTATGAACAATGCAGCTATTTGCTTGCTTGCTTTTTTAAGTATCCCCATTCCATTAACAGGTATCTAGAAGCAGATTGAGCGTATATATTATGAGTTCATCTGAACCAGTATTTTCAACAGAAAATATAAATATATAGTGAAAAACTATGAAAAACAACTCAAATTTCAACAAATATTAAATATCGAACTCGTAATTCTGAAAGTATAAGAAGTTCAGTACTAAGAACCTTAAAGGTTGAATGAATTAAGTTTAAATTCTGAATTCATCTCTGCTGCAGATATCCTAAATTTTCTCACAACACGATCTTTTTGGTCTCTCTCTTTCGCAGATGTGACATGGCGGAAATAGTTGTGGAGATGGATAGAATATTGAGACCAGGTGGATTTCTTTTAGTTCAGGACACAATGCAGATGCTTAACAGGCTTAGCTCAATTCTACGTTCGCTTCATTGGTCAGTAACTCTGCATCAAGAGCAGTTTCTTGTTGGTAAGAAAGGCTTTTGGCGTCCAAACGACAAAGTCAGAATATGAAACACATAGCTATTTTCCCTTTGTATATTTATTTGCACCTATTTATCTCTTTGTTGCCTACAAAAGGAAAAGGAACATAGTTCTCAATTTGAAGCAAATTTTGTTGTAATGTATTTCTAGAATTCATTCTTTACCTCAAGGAACTATTCAAATTCAGAAACGAAGACTTATTAAGTCTCGAGATGAGTTGTAACCGTGTTTTTGAAAATATTATATTGGTGCAGAGGACAGGACAGAATCAATTGAGCAAGAAATGATGAAAAGATTTGAAAATGAAAGTTGTTTATTGCTATTTGTTGAGCAATATGTTCGGTTACATATATATCACTTGTGCTTTAAATAATTAAATTAAGGAAAAAGATATATAAATAAGAGTACGATTAAGTTTTATGTAATTTTTCGTATTATATGAACTCTAGGATTAAAATTCTCAAGTACACGCTATTTTAAAAAATAAACCAAAAAGAATTTGTTTTTCTATGGCAACTGGAATAGTAATGACACAAACGAGCAGAAAAAGATCACTTCTTGTATCAACACATCCTTCTTTATTCATCCTTCTTTATTCAATGAACAAATCATATTTTATATATTTTAATAACAACAGAAAATTTTGACAAGAATATTTAATTTGTTATGTCTTCGGTGTATAATTTCCACGGATACATTATTACCAAACTAATAATACTAAATGAGGATAGCATCCTAACAATGGTCTCAGAGACTTTTCTTTTTTGTTTGGTGCAAGTCTCGGAGACTTTTCATTAAAGTTTTTAGTAAATTGACAATTCTAATTTACCATTGGCGAAGGAAACCTCGGAGTAATGATAAAATTGTTTTCGTGTGACCTATAGATTACGGGTTCGAACCGTGAAAGCAGCCATCAATACTTGCATTAGAATAGGTTGTCTATGTCACACCCTTTGATGTATGACTCTTCCTCTGGCCTTGTGTGAATGCAGAATGCGTTATGCACTGTTCAAAACTACCATTGACTTTAGTTGCCACTGTGTCCAAGTGGGGTGCACGTGCAGGGACCTTTCTATAGGGCCTATGCTTGTACAAACATCCGTAAAACATAACAGGCAAACGGAGATTAATTTGTATGTATTTATGATGTAAAAGATATTTATAAACTTAAGTCGCGCAATAGGTAATTCAACGTAACTCTATTTAATAGGCAACAATTGGTAACATAGTAAAATTGGTGCTTACTAATTAACTATCACATATTAAACTATACTAATGGTGTAAATAATCTCTACATTGCCAGTTTATGTAATTTAAATCCTATTAATAAACAGATTAGTCAAACCCCTTTAAGTTCATCAATTATTATATCAAACTATAAACTTCAGAAAATGGTCATCACGTTAGCAACCAATCTAGGATGAATCCAAGTTCCAACTTTCACAAATACAGTTAGTAGCCTTCACGTCAGTGATACAATAAAATAAAAACAGACTAATACCATATGCCAATAACTATATATTTGAATCATCTCAATTCCCTCAACATCATCAAGAAAATAGTCCAAAACTCACATAATAAACTCTTCCACATCTTTCCAAAAAGATGGAAATTGAAATCCAAGTTATCCTAATCGTCTCATTTCTCCTTCTTGCTCTGTCCTTTCCGGTGACACTCGCGGATGCTCATGTCCCGGCCAAGCCAGTGGAGACTACTGCAAATGTGGTGATCGAGGGTATGGTCTACTGCCAAAGTTGCGATAACTACGGATCATGGTCATTATCAGAAGCTAAGCCAATCGCAAAAGCTAAAGTGAGTGTCATCTGCAAAAACTACAAGAAAAGAGTAAACTTTTACAAGGCATTTGAAACAAATGCATATGGTTATTTCTATGCAGAACTTCAAGGTTTCCAAATGGGACATTCTTATTTAGACCATCCTCTACATTCATGTCGTGTGAAATTGGTCTCTTCTCCTTTAGAAACATGCAATGTTTTTAGTAACATTAACAATGGACTCAATGGTGCAAAACTCAGATTTGAAGACAAGACAATTGACAGAAGTGATTACAAAGCTGTAATTTATACTGCTGGTCCTTTGGCTTTTCGACCAACTTACTGCCCACCTAAATAAACTTAACTTAAAAATTTGATTTCCACCAAAAATTTTGTGTTTCGATGTTATTACAAGAATCCAATGTGTTTACAAGATTTTGTACTATGATTTTGTCCTTTGTACCGAACAACCTAAACTGTAAGATATTGTTGTCCTGTGTACCAAACAAACTAAATAGTATGATATTCTTACTTTTTGTTATATTTTTTCTTCATAATTAATTTACTAAAATGTCTCTCCACCGCGCCTTCCTTCTCTTTACCTCTATTCCAGGATGTGCAGCTCTATAAATCTCAATAAGTACTTGTTGCAGCAGGGGCGAATGCACCGACGGATCCAATTGAACTTGTAGCTTTCAACGCGGAGTAAAAATTTATATATATAAGTTCATTACAATTGCAAAAGATAGTAGATATGAACCCATAACTTTAAAATAATTATGGGTTCAATGCTAAAAACTTTGAAAGTTAGAAATCATAGAATTTAAATCCTTGATCTGCCTCTACTTGTTGGAGAGAACTAGAGATAGACGTACTAGGATAAAATGACAAAAGTAGCCCCTTATGTTTGGGATATGTTCAAAATGGTCCCTTAAATATAGTTTGAGCAACTTTGATCGCCGTCCAAATAAAATTGACAGCAGTTATCCGTATATATGTGTTCCAAATTTTCGGGAACATAAATAGTTTGATCTTGAAGTATATTTAAGGGATCAGCTGCCTCATCTCTCTCTTTATTTCGACAGTATACTATTATAATATTGATTTACTTCATATTCTGGGAATTCACCTTTTGAATTGACGTTGGCAATTTACTACTCATCCTGTATGTTGTCAATTCTTCAAAGAAGTCTCTGATGTCTGCTAAAATTAATGAATTATCTTGTTAGCACTTTGGAAGTTTCACTAGTGCCTAATGGAATACTAGAAGTGGCAATTTAGGAAATTCATGGAGTATTATGTGTTAAGTGAAGAGGAAATGAATAATTTTGGAGGGCAATGGTTACTAGATCTATTTGAACAACATTTTTAATGTCAAGGTAATTTTTTCTTTTTTTCCAAATTCTTATGTCTCGTTTTTCTTAAGAGTCGTTTTCAGTCGCAAAGTAGGCCATCTTCTGTTCTTTTCTTGTTTTAAATAAAGATTTTGTACCTTTTTTCCACAAACTCCAATATCATATAAACGAAAACAAAATCTTAACACGTACTGTCTAGAGTTTTTGGCGCCTCAAATTTTAGGGCCTAAAGCAAAGGCTTTACTAGCCTCACCTTTTAGACGTCCCTTGAAACCAATAATTTTCAGGTCATTTTCTCCACAACACCTTGCATGGTACACGACGCAATTATAGTTAAAAATGAGATAGACTTGCCCAAACTAGGATGTCTTAAAGAATGAAAGCATTAGAAGCAAATAAGTGCTCATTTTCAGCGGCTGGTGTAACATAATCAAAAGAACGTTCAACAAGAATTTATCCAAAAGAATACCTGGAAAAATAACAACAGATGGGAACTGAAGAACCTTGGCTGACCCCAGAAAACCAGTAAAGGTAATATAGCGCATCTTTACATGGTTGTGAACACAAAATATCCTCAATTTGTTGCCTAACTGCAAAAAATGCCTCTTCTAAAAAGAATATTACAAGGAGATATCAACACACTGACACACAACAGAAACAATTATTTCATCTATCCTCCACTTGTGCGCTTCAGCAACTAACTGCAAGGTAATAGATAAATCTAAGGGCAAGAGTAAATAAAAGAAACCAAAAACAGTCCAGATTGTATCCTCTTTGTGAAGTTTGTTTACACCACTGTGGTAACACCATCAGATTAATAGGAACCCATGGGTGGCATGCCAAATGGAGGCATGGGAGGCATTCCCATTCCACCCATTGGAGGTGGTTGGGGTGGAGCGAAACCTCCACCCATACCAGCACCTCCCATACCTGGCATGGGCGGAGCAGGCAAAGCCAGAGGCAGCAGCTGTGCATACATATTCTGCACCAAAAGAATGAATAAGATCAGCAAGGCAACTTTGAGACTGTAATAGCGCAAAAGAGACTGTCAATTTAACACAGGCATGCATGTGATGTGGCACTTATCAAAACATTATTAAAATACTGTGCAACTTTGGTCGCCTCCAGGCTAAAAGCAAGGAAAATGTGCAATTAGTTGACATCATAGACAAGTCAATAACTACCTGCTGCTTAATAACATCCTTTTCTTCACTCTCTTTGGCTTTTGCTTCCTTTTGAGCCTCAATCTTATCTTTTATCAGCTCATCTACCTTGCCAGTGTATTCACGGATAAACTGTGCCAGAGAGAGAGAGAGAGAGAGAGAGACCCAAGTTAAAATGCGGATGCAGATAACAACAGACTACTGATAATTAAAAAAACTGAGGCAGACAGCAAAACTATGATGGGGAATAAAAAGAGAACGCAGAAGGTACAAATTAGAAATCTATGAAAAACATGCAAAGTTTCAGGTACTTCCCCTCAAACATAATGACAAGGTAAAAGAGAGGAAGAACACAGCACAATAACAGAGGTTAATGAAAAAAATTATCATGTTCTAGTTACTGATCAAAAAAATTATTATCTTCAAAAGACGTGCAGAGGCAGATCAAGGGTTTAGACATAGACTTTTCAAAACAGTGGCAAATACTATTAATATGTTTACCAGAGGAAAGGACACAACAAATGCAGATTTCAGCTCTCCCTAAAAGTAGATAAGCAAACATGCAAATGCACGACAGAACAAACAGACAGATCTGGGGAGGGTTTCAGAGAGTACCTGTAATAGATACGGGAACGCGAAGTCAATCATATTATTCATCCATGCTAGCTCAAGGGCAACATCTGGGCGAATCAAATCATAACACACAAATAGGCATGATGCAAAGCATTCTTTCTTTCCCTGCAAAAGCACAAAAAAGAATTAACAAGAGTGAATTAGATATTTAGATCTTCTTTATTACAGGTTAGATGAGCATTAACCAATGCACAATTATTGCAATCCAAGTTTCCCTACTCCGGGAGTAGCAATATCGTTTCCAAGAAAAATATGATACATTCTCCCTTAATTTTCCCAAATGATAAATACGAGAACTCTGCTATGTGATCCTCGGAAAGCATAAATACATAAAGGAGGGTTGCAGTAAGTCTACGGCAAATGTGAATAAAGTCTAGTTGGATCCATATTGCCGATTCCAACTAGTTTGATATTAAGCATAATTGATTGAGTGATTACAAGCTAGACTCATTAACCAAGTTACCTATACATTAGCAATAAAATTTCCAAATAACAAATGATAAAGAACTCCATGGGTACCAGAATATTTATCCCCACAACCACATCAAACCTTATGCAAGAATTCATGGTTTATAAACACTTACTACACACTGATGTGTTATTACATGCCAGAATCATCTGGCACCAATGCAAAAAAAAAAAAAAAAATTCTTTCTCTGTGAACTCTTTTCATCTCTTCCCTCCTGTTTCTCAACTAGTCGGGAAAACTTAGCCCGTGTTGACACACTTATATTAGTTCTTGAAATTGCCAAAAGTCTTTTTAGTTTTTTAAAGATAAATATATACACACACACACGCACATGCACATACACACATACATACATAATATATATATATATATATACATACATACATATATATATGCAATTTTGAGAATATGTATGAGATGGAGAGAACCAGTAGAGTCAGATAACCTCTACTTTTTATCAGAAGACAAATTTCTTGATTATCAAAATCGGGTCCAAATGGAGCTAAACAGATACCAAGGATTCATGTGACTAAGTCCAACTATTTTGGGATTGAGGCGTAGTTGGTAGTGGTTGGGGGCAGATGTGGAGGATATGCATGGGTGAATCTTGAAATCCTAACAACTGGTACCTGTTCAATGAAGTAAGCAAGCAACTCCTCAGCAAGTTCACGATCCCCAGATTGCGAGGCTGTTTCCATTGCATCTTTGTAAAGATTATCTTTCTTCGACAGAGCAATGGATTGCTTCCACCGACCAGCCTTTTTATATATAGAAGCAGCGACACGCCTCATCTCAAGAAGTTCATGTTTCTCTATCTGCTCAAGAGGAACACAAAAGTGGAACTATTATCAGGCATATGCTAATTACGGAGAAAGACAATTTAGTGCAACCAGCCATCACCTTCTGTGCAAGCCCAATCTGATCAAAGTTATCATGCAATTCAATTGATTCACGTAGTCTGTCGTAATCTTCTTCCTCAACATATATCTCGTTAAGGGCCTCATTCACAGCAGAAACATTGTTGCTTTGTACGGCAATCATATACGGCTTCACTAGGCGAAGGTGACCCGCCTGGTATCAATCATACGAAAAAGAAAACAAAGGGTTAATAAGAATATATACCAAGAGTGTAATCCAAACAATCCTATTAAGTAAAGGGCTTCAATGATAAGTCAGACCTTTCTCATTATATCCACTACACGTGTATGGTCCACCCTAAGCGCTAGAACATTTAAGAGATCATTGATTAGATCGGGATGCTCTTGCAAATAGAAGTGGACGGCCTTGTAATAAAGCTCCACATTAGCAACTTTCACAACAATATCTTTGAACTGCATATGATCCCAAGCATCTGGAGAATGATTCATAACAGTGGTGGCAGCGTTATCAAATTCATCATATTGGATATACAAATATGTGAGTTCCTTCCAGTGTTGCTGCTCATCACAGGCGCGAATAAGCTTAGGAATGTTAAGACGGGTGGAGAATAATTTAATGTGTTCCATGAGCTTCTCATAACGGTATCTGGCATAAAGGACACCAAGTTCTGTGAAGATACCCATATGGGCGCGCTCCAAACCGAGCCCACTCTCCATAAGAGAGATTAATTCATTGAAACATCCTCTGTTTTGGTAGTATTCACTCACTTCCTCCAAATCATCTACCTGCAAAATCAAAAACAGACACCGCCTATCACCAGTAATCCAGAAGATCTCCTTCACAATTTAAATGAGCAAGTTCATCAGAAATTCTGACAAGCACAATAAAAAAGAAATGCAAAAGGTACCTGAACTATAATGTTAAGCCCACAAATTTGAGCTAAGCGGAACTCCTCAGCATCAACACAAGCGAAACAGACTTCTTTCCAAGTCTTTGCACTGTTTGCTTTACGTGCTGCATCAACAGCACCTTGGAATTGATTCAACTTTAGAAGGGTGCTTGCCAACTTAGCCCAGTTTGAAATAAAAGCAAATATGATCTTTGCAGCCTCATATAAGGCTCCGTCATACAAGCGATCACCAACATTTGGTAGGTTAGCTACATTTGGCATCAGAATAAATTCTTCAATGTCACCCAATCGATCAATTTTAGCATAAGCATAAATGAGTTCACTATCAACCTTCGGCTCCTTAGTCTTTTGCCTTACCATCAGCAGATACTTCACTAAGTCATGATAAACATCTGCACCCTCTGCAGCATGAATGACATCCAAGAAATGGGTGACATCCTCTGCACGAATAAATGATTCAATAGCATCACTCACTAATCCCTCTCTGAGTTGAGCTTTAGCCACCTGGCTCCAAACAGCATCTTCTTCAACTCGGAACGCAAACTCCACAGCTCGATTTATATCGCGGATGTTGTCAAGCAGAACATTGACTGCTTGAACATTCAAGTTGAACTTCTTGAAGATTGCAAAAGCTTCTTCATAGAGTTGGGCTTCAACAGCAACCTCCCCGACCGCAGGACCATCAAAATTATCAAGTCTATTGATATAGTCCATAACTCTGGATGGATCAGCTTTAATGGCTGTCAAGATAAGCAAATTCTGCAGATTAAAGTTCCCACTAAATGCCGAATTTTGGAGCACAATCTTCTCAAGAAGCTCAATCAGTTCATGGGGAAGATCAGCAGTCATGAAAGCTTTAACAGCTGCAGATACTTGTTCTGGACTCTTGCTTTCGGGCAGAGCAGTGGACACAACTTGATCTATAAGCTGCCTTCTAAACTCATTCTCAGGTGTAAGAACTTTCTCCCAAAGATCACCATCCATCCTCTCAACAACATACCTAAAAACATTATAATAATATGGTTTGTTCATCTTCAAAAATCTCATAAACCAACAGTTGGAGACTAACAAAAACACACCTGGCTTGCAGTTTGAACAGAGAGTTCTTATTTGTTACATTAATAAGTTCTTCATCACATTGCCCTCTCCTATAGGCAACAACGGCAAGGGTCGGATCGCGCTTCTCACAATATTTACCCACAACACGTGAGTCATAATATGGGTTGGTCGTGAGGAAATGCTCCGGGTTGTTATTGCTATCTATGATGATCTTACCAAGAGCATTGTGTACATGCACATCTTGGCTTCCTTCACTGACAAGATGCTCCAAAAACTGTGTAAGCAGTCGGAGCCGGTTCCTGACAACCAACAGGATAAGCTTAATACAGAGATTTAGCATGACAATCTTAAAATTGTTGTGTGACAGGGATAAACATAAACCTTTTTTCACATTCAGCCACAAGGGGCTCAACAGGAAGCAGAGAACGAACAGAAAGAATCAAGCCTTTAATAAAATCTTCAGGACACTCGTCATCTAGAAGCTGTCCCACAACTAAAGGAGCATTTCCCGGATTGACCTGTTCCATAGAGGACGAAAACTTGTAATTCACATGTTAGGAAACACTTCAATTAGGCAAGCACTACACAGAAGTCATACCAACCTTTTGAACATAACCCTCAATATATCGTAGCATATTGCTAGTGTACAGGTAGTGTGTGAGATCAGGAACAAAACCAAAGCGGTCACAAACATTAATCAGAGGTCGGGCATCAGGAAGTTTGGCTTCCATCAAGAAGTTCTTTGTCTTTTCGGGGTCATAGAAGTTAGATTCTCTAGTCACGCGCTCAACCTCCTTGATTTGTCCAGTCCTGGCAGCTGCCTCAATATACTTAAAGTGGATATCAGGATCCTCACTGCACAAGGCCCAAAAAAATCATTTATTGACCAACACTTAAAAATAGCCCATCCAAAATGTCCTGTCACATTACACACCTGGAACTCAGATACGATCCCAAGAAGAAGTATAACCCATCATAAGACTTGAATTGCTCAAAAAGCTTAATGCAGGCATCAATACCCAACTGCTCACAATACTCTTTAGCAACCTGATATTAACGCAAGCATAATCAGGTATGCTGTTACAAGTACGTCACAATTCCCAAAGAACAATAATGCATCATTGATGCATATTTCTAGCAGACACTTCACAAATAATATATGATAACACTGTATGAATACCTGAACTATTATTTGAAGGTTCCCTTTGATATTGATCACCAGAAGGTCCTTCATGCACTCAAGCGCCCATTCTTGTGAGAGAGTCCCAAAGAACTCAACCAGAGCCTGAAACAAACAATATAGCTAAATAAACACCCAACAACCATCAAGAGGGAGTCAATACGATCACTGGAGCATACCAACCTGAGGCTCAATAGCATGTGTATTAACAATAACACGCTTGATATCAGGTAGTTCAGAGTAGTGCTGCAGAAATATACAAAATCAGCCAACTTGCTAGTCATATCTTAGGGGAAGTTAAAAGTCAAAAATGTTGAAAACCAGTCAACCTGCAATGCCCGAATGTAAAGACCAGCTTTTTCACAAAGTTGACCAATTCGTGGTCGATCATAATGACTGAACATTCCATTGGCTAATATAGCATCAGCCACATTTGGGAAAGTCACAAGATTGATTTCCAAGACCTGTATAGAAGAACGTTACAGCCTGAGCGAAATGTATGAGCAGAAAGATGTCTCTTAATGAGAAGCGGGAGAAACCTTAGTCTGCAGAAAACTATGCTCTGGAAGGTCAGGTTTCAGAACATCCAACAAAAATGCTGTTGCCTCACGGATCAGGTTCCTCTGATGTCAAAAAAGAAAGAGAGAATCATCATCAGGTGGAATATTACACCTCATAAAAATTGTAAAAGGCTTCTAAACAGCAATCAGCGCATTAAACATCATTAAATAGTAAATTAACCTGAAGAAATAGGTCAGTAATTGTATTGTAATCAACAGGGCACCCTCCCTCCATTTGGGACATCATGAGCGCAAAATTAACAGCACCCTGCGCATAAAGACAAAAACTTATTTGACTTCATCCTCGACGAAGCACCATGTCCCATTACTGTGTTTTCATTTAGTTTAAGAAAGAAGATGGAACATTTCCAATGTAAGAACAATATTTCATAAGTGAAAGCATTGAATAAGAGATACACCCTCAAAGAAAAAAACGCATGCAAAATTTTGCACCATGTCTAGACAATTTGATATTGAAACAATGACTTAATCCCGTTAAATTGACTGCATGAAGCCTGTGGAGAAAGACGACCTGATAAACATATGACTTGTAAAACCATTCCCAGCATACCTGAGGATCAGATCGAAGAATTGTTTGAAGAAGGAACAAATAGTCAGGCGTATATCCAACCTGTATCAAGAAAAAACAATAAGTTATCAAATCTCTGAATGTTCTTATATAAGAAGGATATGACACAGTCTAAAACTGGATTAAAGCTCAGACAAATATAAAGTAGCCTGTAATGACCACCGCAAAAGATGCATCACTAACCTGCTTTGAGTATATCAGAATCTTGTCAAACTCCCGGCGCTCCGCGAAAGCAGCAACAACTTTTGGTGTTGCTCTTGCTTTGATGTATATCTTCAAGGCAAGGTCATTATCAACAGTCTACAGCAAAACAGCTTACTGCGCTCAGTACCTTAAACAACGGACTACTTGCAGAAAAAGAAACCAACTAAAAGTAGTAGACAACAGAAAAAATGAATCAATCAACGCCGAGTCCTGTAATTAACCTTCACAAGGTCGCCAAGTTCCTCACTACACTCTAGCTTATCCTCGGCCAACCAGTTCTCCAAGAGGTTCTTCTTATTCTGATTGACAACAAGTCGTGAAAGTTCCAAAGACTCAAAAGCATTGAGCTTCCCTCTTGTTAAAAGTGTACCAAAGTACTGCAACAGAGGAGGTGTTTGCCCTGCTTGAACGGGCACACTCTGCAAATAAGATAACATAACACATTACTTTTCACAAGATAAGCAACTAAGACACATATTGAATTGATTTTGGGACTCTCGGCGACCTTGAAGAGCAATAAATCTGATAGGGAACAACATGGACTTGGTAACACAGCCAATACCTGAAATTTAGCTACAGTATCCGGCGTACGGAGTATGCCTTGTGGGGATTCTGCAGCAAGCTCAGCAGCCTCTTTGTACTTGGTTTGAGCAAACAACTCTTGAAAGCGCTGGACAACCTGATGCAATACAAAATTAATAAGATATGAGATCATTGTAAATAGCAGACAGCAACAAGCTCTCAACATGCTGAATCCATCAGAACCACTGCTTTTAATAAATTTACCAACTGCTAACCACACCAATCAAACTAAGAGAATTCAGGTAATGAAAAATCATTAGCCTTGTCAAATATTGTTCTAGAAGATGATATCAATACAACCAATTAACTAAGTCCAGAATTGATCTAGAAAAAGGAGATGCATGTTGAAGAGCAAAAACCATGATTTGTAGCACATACAAGTTAGAAGTACTGAAAAGGCAAAAGATCCCATCATTTGACACAATAATCTCCATCCAATCAAAAAATCAATTCAAAAGATAGTGCCTTGAGAAACAGGATTTTAACTTACCAAATTCTCAGCACCAGGAAGGTTTCCTTTTTTGGCAAGATTGACAGCAAGCTCAAGATTATTCAACTGAAACAAAATTTATACAAAATTTTATGTCTTTCATGGACATAGATTACCAAATTTTACAGTACTAGAAATGCATCTACAGAAATATACATGATACCAGAAAGATACAAAAACATACGTACTTGGCCACTGACAAAAGGAACAATTGTTGCTTCGTTTACTGTGGCTAGCAACACTTGGCCTCGTCTGTTGATGGCATAGAAACCACCAATAGATGAAGCTTCTGAAGTCAGAAAAATAGGATCTGGGCTGATCCTATTTCTGTACACTGCAGTAGCTGTTTCCAAGTCATAGACAAACAGAAGCCCAAGCTTTGTGATGACATAAATTAAACCATACTTATGAGATATCTGCAGAGGTAACAGAGGAAATGTGTTACAAGAAGCTGAATTCTATTTGTATAAAAAGAAAAGACAAAGCACAGATAGCAGACAGGGAGAAACAAACCTGCATGGCAACTGGGAAATCATCAGCAAAATCTGGAGGAAAGAAAAGATCTGCCTGTTTCTTTGAAAAAGAGGGTTTCCCTGCAAATTTTCAACTCATTAGAAAAACGACCAGAGTCTTATCAGACTTGTTCTCTGCAGAAATTCAGTAAAACAATGTTCAACTTAAACTAATCATGAAAAGAGAAAAGGAAAAAAAAGGAGGTACTCACCTGGCTGAGCACCTAGCTCAATGACATGCAACTTTGATGTAACCTGTCCAGCATTTGAGGTCTTCGAGGCAAAAGAAATTAGTATGGAATCCTTATCATTTCCAGGTACCTGATTAAAGCATACAACAGTCAGAGCAGGAAAACGTGGAAGCAAGGCCACCAGCAAATTGGGAATGGGGAAATTGCTTGGAGGAGCTTTTCTTACTCTTAATGAAGCAAATGATGCAGCATGAGCCTCAAGAGCTTGACTGCGTTGTTGATCCACCGAAAACAATTGCATATTCCCTTTGACAAGTTGGGGTCTCTAACAGTACCAATCAAAATGGAAAGCCAAATGATAATAGTAAATCCTCAGTGAATATTAAAATTATGAGAAATCACCAGAACAAGAACAAATATCATGATTAAACATATCTATAACAGAGTTCAAACAGCCCAAATCCCAGCCCTATTGTCAAAAGAATTTTCAAAACTAAAGATGGTCATTTTGACTTGCTGCAGCTGGAAACATCCAACAGTCCAGTAATAAAATTCTTGCATTGCCCCCAACCCCCAAAAATAGAGATGGAGAAAACTCTTGCAGCATGATAGTTGAATGCGGCCAAATTGGCCATGATCTATGTTACAACAAATGGAGGGGCGATGATGCAACCACACATGTAAGAATCAAATGAATTACAAAAGGTAAGAAGCCATTCAACCCTAATGAATTTTCCCAGTTTTACCCTTTCCTAATAACATCAATGACAATGTTGGTGCGAGAAGCAAAATCTGGTACACAAAGTATACATCAAAACAAAGATTTCCATTAGCGACATAGCATAACAACAGTACACACCTCAGGTGAACCAGGGGCAATACCGATCAAAACCAACCATTTCTCTGAAGGATCACATCGATAGTTGATAATTTGGTTGTTAGCTAGATTGGCTGTTCTATCAAACATCTTCACAGGCTCAGAATCACCTGTACAAAGAGAATTAGAGATTCTTAAGGGCAGACAGTCAAACATTAAAAAATTGTGAAAAAAGTATAAGTGGAAAAAACAGAGCTTCTCCAGGCAAACAGGAGGAAAAAAAGCCAGCAATGTTAAGAGTGAAGACGAAAGAGCAAAAAGAAAACCTTACCTTCAATTGGCCAATGGTACACAGAGGATTGTGTGACAAGACCTAACATCTTTGGCGTAATCCACTTCCAGAAAACAACCTGAACATACAACAGATTGAAAGTTATATGAAATAATGCACATTAAAGGATCAGATGTCAAGAACTGCTGCAGCTAAAAGAATTTAGTAAACAAATCAAATAAAAGAGCTATTACCTGCTCGGGCATCTGATGTGATTTAATTTTCTGCTTTGCCTCAATATTGAAAATTTGCAAGTGATCTTGAGTAGTTCCTGGGACTTGAGCTTCAAGAGGAAAGAGGAGAGACGATTGCTTCGTCAGCAAACATAAAAAGACAGAACAAGAAATCAGCGCCAGCGCAGTCCTTTCACCATTTCCCTAAAAGTGAAGAACGATGACTTGCGCATACTACTTCTGTCACTCTCATTTACCAAGGTGATATCCACCTCAAATCCTCCTTAAGAAGGAAAGCACTAACACAACAAAGTCAAATCCTAATCAACTTTAGTGTATCTTTTTTTTTATTCTTTAGATAAGTACCTCAAAGTCTCCCTTATTTATTAATTTGATAACCGAACGTACATTTGCTGTCATTTCTGTCATCTTTTGCCTAGTTGCAAGTTCTTTTGCATATCAAGATGATGAATGAGAAGGGGAAGGAAAGCTTTTTCACTAGAAAGTCTGAATAAGCCAACAAACTTAACAAGTCAGCAAATAATAAATAGCACTAGCATGCCTGAAATTGTCACCGCAACTCTATATGAAACAATAACTTGAGCTAATAATACAACCATTAAAAATTCTTAGCAAATATCAAATACCTTTTAGAGCCAAAATTCTGGAATTAGGATTCATAAGAGCAGAGTCTGCCGTAATTGGACGCCTCAATGGCTGCATGGGCATGTTCATATCAATAATCACCACGCTATTTTGTGGTGCAGTCTCCCGAACACATATATACTTATCTGATTCCATGGTAACATTGGTGAACGTGATGAACTGCGGATTAACCCCTATACTTTGCAACTGCAACACCGACAGACACAAGAAAAATTCAATCCATATTTTAAATATGGGAATGAACTAATGTCATAGTTCTAAGCCACACTCCACACGCGTTAAATTGCCAAAAAAACTAATTAGAACACAAAACTCGATCCAAATTTTATATTTGAATAAAAAACAAAGGTTCTCAATGCCTAGCTCGCAGTCCGGCAACGAACTATCACAGATCTAAGCCACATCTCACGTGTGATAAGAAGCCAAAGCACTAATAAGAGTACAAAATCCAATCCAGCTATATAATTCATAAAGAAACTTAAAATCTCAGTCCAAAATGATATCCTTACGTGGGTCACAGATCTGGTAGTGTACAGATATCAAAGTGAAGCCGCATTTCAGATGTGCCAAGTTGTCAAAAACACTAATAAGAATACGAAGAGATTTTAAGTTCGTATAGAAACTTAAGTTCTTTGTTTTGGATGGCAATGGTGGCGATGCTAGCTTGCACGCACCTCAACTACTTCACCAATATCGGGTAATTCTGCCCACCAAAAGCTAGGCAGATGGAAGGAAATCGTCCTAGTGGTCTTTTGCCTCCGCTGAGATTTGAATATAAGAGCTTGTTTGGCCAAGCTTCTAGTAGGCCAAAAGTACTTTTTTTTGTCAGAAAAGCACGAAAATTTAAGGTGTTTGGCCAAGATACTACTTTTGAGCAGCAGGAGAAGCAATTTTTCTGCTCTTGAGAGGAAGCTACAATTTCTACCTTCTAAGTGGAAGCAGAAGCAGAAAATTAATTTTTTCAAGACAAAAATATGCTCACCGTAAAATCCCTCATTAATTTAACTTTTTCCTTTTCCTTTTTGTTTTTATCATCCCTCTCTTCTCTTTCTTATTTCAATCGTACTTCTTTTTCCTTCTCCTATTCCTCATTGGAACAGTCTCTCTATTATAAATAAATCTTTCTTTTACATTTAGATAGTGCATTATGGAGTAAATTTTTATTGTATGCTGAATTAATGATGTATTTTGATATAGTTAATTCATCACTTAAACAATAAGTAATAATACTAGATACCCAATTATTATTTTGGACAACTATATTGTTTAATATCTTTAATATATATTTTACTTTATATTTTATATTTTAACTGAATAAAAATAAAAACTAATTAAATTATTTTATAATAAATATCTTTTACATAATATTGATTGTAAAGTAAACTGACCTTTACTGTAATTTGATGCTAAAAAGTACTTTTTGAAAAGATTGGCCAAACACAATTTGCTTATCAAATATTGCATAAAGCACCTCTCAAATGAAATTGGCCAAACATAACTTGTTTTTCTCCAAAGATACTTTTTCGAAAATCACTTTTGTTCAAAAGTACTTTTCAAAATTAGCAGTTTTTAGCAGCTTGGCCAAACGGGCTCTAAGACACTCATGATTTTCCTCCCACTACATTGACCACTAGGGCTAGAGTGCACAGAAACTTAAGTTCTTAATGCAAAATAATTTCATAACCTATAGCCAGTAATGAAATGAATATCACAGTTCAAAGCCACATTTCACACGTAATAAGCAGCCAGAATAACAAATAAGAATATGAAATCCAGTCCAGATTTTAAATTCACATAGAAAATGTGGTTCTCTATTCTCGATAATATCATAACTTAAGTCATAGATCAGGGAACAAACTAAAATCACAGTTCTAAGCCACATTTTGTATGTGCTATGTTTCCAGAACACTAATAAGAAAACAAAGTTCCAGACATTAAATTCAAATTGAACTTAAATTCTCAAATCAAGAGATTATTATAACCTAGGCGCAGATCTGGTAAAGAACTAAGCCACATTTCTCACGTGCTAAGTTGCCAGAAACACTAATAAGAATACGAAATTGCAGTCATATATTTAATTTCGCATATACTCTTGCTCTCTAGATTCAAAATAATACCATAACCTAGGTTGCAGACTGTAATGAAGTAGTTTCACACCACATTTCACACATACTATGTTGACAGAAAAAGTTACATGAATACGAAATTCAGTCCAGATTTAAAAATCATGTAGAAACTTAAGTTCTCAGTCCAAAAAGATATCACACCCTGGGTCACACATCTGGTAATGACCTATCACAGTTCTAAGCCACATTTCACACATGATATATTGCATAAAACACTAATAAAGATGTGAAATTCTAGCCAGATTTTGAATTCAAATAAAAACTTAAGTTCTCAGTCCAAAATGATATCCTAACATAGGTCACAGATCTGGTAATGAAGTAATATCACAATTCAAAGACACAATTCACACATGCTAAGCAACCAAATCACTAATAAGAACACGAAATTAATCCAGATTTAAATTCACATAGACATAACTGAGGTCACAGATCTTATAATGAACTAATATCACAGTTCTAAGCCACATTTCAGACGTATTAAAATACCTAATTCAATCTAGATTTAAAATTCAAATATAAACTAGTTATCAATCCAAAATAATATCATGACCAAGGCCTCAGATCTTGTAACAAAATAATCACAGTTCTAAGCTACATTTAGCTTGTGCCAAGTTGCCAGAAATACAAATAAGAATACTAAATTCAATCTGGATTTTAAACTCACTATAGAAACATAAAGTTCTCAATCCAAAATGATATCATAACCTAGGATTCAGATCTGGCAATGAACTAATATCAAAGTTCTGAGCTACATTTCTGACGTATTAAAATACAAATTTAAATCCAGATTCTAGTATCAGATAGAAACTAAAGTTCAAATATTTAAGACAATATGATAGCCTAGGGTTCAGATCTTCAATCAAATTCAAATCACAGTGCTAAGCAACAATTCACACGTGAAACACTAGTAAGAGTAGGAAAATCAATCAATTTTAAACTGTCGATATAAAATTGCAATAAATCGTTGGAAATAAAGTTAAAGATGAATAATAGTCTACCGTTAGGGCTTCTTTCATAGTGATCGGTGCATTAGCGGCCGCCATGACGGCGAGATCTGCAGGAGATTGCGAATGGAAGATCTCCGATGAAGAAAAAACCCTCGGAATCCTCCGAGAGGAAAGAGATCTAGAGAGAGAAAGGGGTTCGTTTGAAGAGAGAGAAGGAGTGGGGAAGTGATAATATACGACGATGGTGAAAATGGATATTTGGCTTCGGGAAAAAAATTAATGAATTGGGAAAGAGGATTGATTTGAATTCTCTAGTTTGTGTCTGTCTCAAAAATAAAATATTGAGATTAAAGTTAAATTTTTTTTTAAAAAGATTAAGTTAATGAAATGGGATAATGGGATCTGAAGGAACGAATTAAAGGAAAAAGAATTGCTACATTTAACGGTATTTGCTACTTATTTAACAGTTAGTCAGGATGGCCGAGTGGTCTAAGGCGCCAGACTCAAGTTCTGGTCTTCGTGAGAGGGCGTGGGTTCAAATCCCACTTCTGACAATATAATTTTGTTGTTTTTCCCATTCATATAATTTCATTGCTTTCTTCTATTTCTAATTACATTGTCTTATCGTTCACAAGTTCTTTTTCTTTTCTTGTTTTAAGATGCAGTTGATCACCTTTAGATTCGATGAAACATCTTGTGAACAAAATTTCAACAAATTCGAATCCTACTTCGGACAAAACAATCTAGCAGGTTTTTCAGTTCATATTTGGTTTATATTTTTCTCTTATGTTTTTCGTTACATTATTTTATGGTTCATAAAATTTACACACTTAACAAGTTTTGGTTTTCCCTTTTCTTTTTAACATTCAATTAATCTCCTTTAGTAGAGGATTCGATGAAACATCTTGTGAACAAAATCTCAGCAAATTGTTTTGGAGTTGGTGTTGTTCTCCGTTGTTTGTTGAATCATGCACCTTCACATTAGATCATAGCGTGATTAATAGCCCCCATTGCCTTCGGGTCAAGGAGCCGTAGAGGATCGTTCTTAGCTCCAAACATTGGTGCTGTAATGGTCTAAATAGCTGTCAGACAGACTCTCTTATGTTTTTCGTTACATTATTTTATCGTTCATAAAATTTACACACTTAACAAGTTTTGGTTTTCCCTTTTCTTTTTAACATTCAATTAATCTCCTTTAGTAGAGGATTCGATGAAACATCTTGTGAACAAAATCTCAGCAAATTGTTTTGGAGTTGGTGTTGTTCTCCGTGTTGTTTGTTTTCCTCCACTTTTGCTTTTGCACCTAGTTATATAGTGAACTTTTTACTTTTGACAAACATGAAACTTTTTCACGGTAATATTTTTAATAAGCGCATTTTAAAAATAAATTCATATTCAAAATAGGGACTTTAAACATTAATAAAATAAAGCAAAAAGGTCATAAGTCATTAAATTCTAATATTTCATATATAAATTGGATGATTAAGGTTTACAAGTAATCCCGAAACGGGGAAGAGTTAGCCTAAATAATTTGCTTCCTACAAAATGAATGTCTACAAGTAACATATTATGCCTATCCAAATTAAATTCGACTTCAGATGATCCAAAAAAATCTAGTGGATGACACACATGAACTTATGAACATCAACAATTGCCTTACTTCTGACACCTTCACACTTATATTTATCCAGCATCTGTTCTATAGGCTCGTGTAACTGTAATTCTTGAGTAAGGAGACATGAAACGTAGTCTAGTGAATGAATCATGCACCTTCACATTAGATCATAGCGTGATTAATAGCCCCCATTGCCTTCGGGTCAAGGAGCCGTAGAGGATCGTTCTTAGCTCCAAACATTGGTGCTGTGATGGTCTAATAGCTGTCGGACAGACTCTTTTTACATATGACACTAATAATTGTCCTGTTAAGCTTGACTAAGACTGAAAATCTCTGATAATTTAGCCTGTGAACTTCCATGTGATCAAAATCTGAACACCAGCAAGTTCATCATTCAAGCAGATTCTTCCTAATATTGGTTTATTGAACAAATTGACTTAGTTGAATGATCATTGCACTTATATCATCAGAGGATCCTCTCATTACTGCCAAATCAATAAGCTTTTCGCAAGCAGATAATCGTTCTATGTTATCAACACCTATGCACAAAGGTCGCGCTACCTCCACCGCCTCCTGATTAGTAACCTGAAAATATATTCAAAGAAAAGTTAGCATCCCAATTTCTTTACAAGTTAAACTTAAGTATTTGGAATTATTCACCGCTTCAAAAAAATAAAGGGAAGCTTTGGAGCAACGGTAAAGTTATATGTGACCCTTCCCTCGACCGCCCTTCCTCGTATCCTACGTAAACACATAATGCTTTGTGCATCGGAGCCCTTTATTCACAACTTCAAAAGATACATTAATTCAAATGAACACTTTTTTTCAGCAATTACCTTTTCCCAAAGTCCATCAGAGGCAAGGATCAAGAATTCACATTCTGGTTCAATAGTCAATATTTTTGTCTCTGGCTCAGCTATTACCCATCTCTTAAGAGGGGAATCTCCTATTCCTCTTGACACAGCAAGAGATCCTTGAATTCTCCACACACCTCGGCAACAATCTACATAGCCACCCTGCAAATTGAATTTTTCAAAAACATATAAGTACAAAACATGGAAGGTTTTGAATAATTCCTCTTCACAGAATTTCCACAATCAATGTTCTTGAAAAATAGTCATTGTTTCTTACCTGGCTTTGAATTCTTTCCATTTCATCTTGCCTAGACGGCCGGTGATCAACCGTGAGTGCCTCTGCTACTCCTCCTCTGCTCATTACAGCGCGACAATCACCAGCATTTGATACAATAAGTTGTCCATTTTGTATCAGTGTTGTCACACAACAACTCCCTCCATTTGTATTCAACTTTAGGAAGTCTGTATCTGTAGTTAGGTAACCCTCTCTAACTGCCTCTTCAAGTCCGTCTTCTCTCATTAACGCTACTTCATTTATAATGTTCCTGCCCAAATTCTTTGCTGCAAACTCGGCAGCTTTTGCTCCTCCATGTCCATCAAATACACCAAAAAAGGCCTGAAATAAGGCAAGTAACACTCAGCATAAGAATATATCACATGAAATAATTATATCTATCCAATTCAGTAGGCAAATTGCTTTCTGTAAGTCATTACACCAGTTCATTAAATTTTCGTCGTCTATGCTTATTATACGCAACAAAGCAGAAATTGAGTTAATCAACTCATATGATTAAGTAAATAAAAGTGTGTTCTCTCTAATAACTTAAGCTTTTAAATAGATGGTTACACTTCAACAAATTTTGTTTAATGGAGTTGAACTTTTATTTATTCATTTTGAATCAAGTTGTTTAACAGTTCAATCTTATAAATGACAAACTTTGGGACAAATTTTTGCAATATCAATTCAGCTCTATTTGGATCTGTTTCATTTCAAGCAAGCTACAACATTCAAAAACTACCCTGTATCCCTTTTTAGGCAAATATACACACCCAATAACGGAATACTAAATTGAAGATTGAAATACCCATTAATCATATAATCATAAATTATTCTTCAAAGATTTTAAATTAATGTACTATACAATCAGGTCATATATAGGATAATCACTGATAAGTATTAATTGATGAATATGTTAAAATGGTAACTATCGTACAACCAGTGTGAAGGAAATCTTTATAGTATTCGTGTATATAACTTTTATCTTCTTCAAAACTGTTAAATTGTGAACTATAAATAAAGTAGTACTCCATCCGTCTCAATTTATGTTATGGGGTTCAGATTCCAAAAGGTCAAACGAGTATTTCTTTGACCACAATTCTTTCATATGTCTTCTAAATCTTTTGAATTGTTACTCATAATATTTTCTATTGTTTCAAAAAACTTTAAGATTATATTTAAATGTACGGTCAAAATTAAGAATACTGGCTCCAAAATGCGAGTTCTGCCACATAAATTGGGACGGGACAAACATTTCTAGTAAATAAGTAGTATACCTGTTTAGAGCCGTCCTTTGATTCATCAACTACAGCGGAATACCGATCTTCCATATCACCTCTTTTTTTCCCTCTTTTACAATACACAGAGTACCCTTCTCCTTCAACTTCCACTTCATCCAACCTACTACTCTCTTCCCTCGGCGTTTGATCAACCAGTTCCAAACTCAAAGAAGAAATCGGAATCGCAATCCTCGCCGGTCTTTTCCTCTTCAAAATCGTCGACGACGGTGATAATGACGTGGAAAACACCGCCTCCTCCTTCTCCTCCTCTTCTCTGAGATTTCTGTTGTAAGTCAACGGCGATAGAGGCGATTTCGGAGATGGAGATAATAAAGACGACGGTGCATAAAACGAATTGCGATTTACTGGTGATGATAGAGATGATGGTTTACTGTAAAATGGCGAAAGTAGTTTTGGTGTTTGTTGTGATGGTGAGAAGATTAGAGAGTTTGTTAGTGCTATTGCACAAGGCATTTTTGCTCTCTTTCTTTAATTTGGTTTTGATTTTGATTTGCAGATTATAGTTTGTTTGGTACGTAAATTTGGGAGCAGCGGGATATTTATATTGACGTTACTTAGCTACGTTGGTTCCTGTTTGAAAGAATGAGTCCCAACGCGCCATGCAAGTGGCGGTGGTAAACGAAGACAAAACTTAATTTGTTCTTAGACATAACATTATGAATAAATGTTATTTGAGTAAATTTTTTGTAATATTACTTATCCGTTTCATTTTATATAATCGTTTGATTGTCCATAAAGTTTAAGAAAGATAAAAATTTTTGAAATTTGTGACTTAATTAAATACATCATAAGATTTCATGGCTATAGAATCATATGATTAAGAGCAAACGAAAAGGTTACAAGGTAAATTATTTATAAATATAAAAAGATATCATTTTAAATACAAATTAATTAAAAGAAAAATAGTGTCATATAAATTAAATCGAAGGAATACAAAAATTATACTTGTGATCCTTGTTGTACTGTAAAACACACCCGCTATAATTTGTGATAGTTTTTGTTTGGCGTTAAAAGACAAAAATAAAAGGGAAATGTAAAAGGCAAAATATAAAATTGGTTGGTTTGCCGAAATTAATTATATCTTGCTAGTCAAAAAATTTAATATCTACAATGTATTCTTTTCGATCCTGTACCTTATGTAGGCTTGTAAAGCATAGGCATCACAAGCGGTACACTGAACACCAACCCAATCTCGACAAAAAAAAGGAAAAACAGCAATCCATAGAAAGATTTGGCGCCGCTCACTAAATTCTGTAATTAATGAGATTTGTAAATCGGTTGTTCCTGTTTGGAGAAGAATCAACAGAATAGCTAATAGTATAAAAACAGATCCAAGTAAAGTATAAAGGAACAACTGATATGCTGCCTTGATTTTTCTTTGTCTCGAACCCCATACCCCTATAATAATTGTAGAGTCAGGGGTGGTCCCAAAGCGGAATTGACCGGTGGTGCTTGGTCGAAGCTCCAATAGGTAGCCACTCCCTTTCAGAGAAACGTACGTGAGACTTCCGCCTCATACGGCTCCGTCCCGAGCTTCCGTCATTGGCCTTGGCATTAACCCACTATCTATACATATATTTTATATATACATATATAAATATAAAAAATCGATTATTATTTATAAAAACGATTAAAAATATACATTTCTCGAACGAAAAGAAAGAGAATGACTCAATTAAGTAGGGATTGGGTTATACGCAGTTGGAATGAGAGTGGGGAAATGCCATATTTGCCACCAGCTGGTCCTCCATTTAAAAAGGCGTTAGTAAGACCAAATGATATTAAATGGTCAAACACGTTTAGTTTTCTTGGCAGTGGATGACTGGCGGGCTGCTTTCTATTTTCAATTGTTTTCTTAAGCATTAATTAAACTCAAAATTCCTACTACTGCTCAAGTCCTTAGTGTATAGTTAGTAGTGAGCTAACGCCTAGCTGTAAGACTCGGTCTTCGCTTCTTCTCCGTTAGCCGACTCCATGTTGATGTTTCACCATCCAATTATTCCCCAACCCCCCCTATTAAAAGGGTACGTTTGTAACTTGATCATTATATTTTCGTACGTTTTCATAGTATAAGAGCGTTTAACTTTAAAATATAAGGAATGCATATATAAGTGAGTTATATTAAAGGACAATCCGCATGCAGGATACAGGGAAGGTCGTATCCCAAGGAGTATTGATATTGACAGCTTATCCTAATATAAGTATTATTGGCTGTTTTCACGGCTCGAACTCGTGACCTATAAATCATACTAAGACAATTTTATCATTGCTCCAAGACTAAAGGGCGACCCGATGGACTAAGTTTCCGCTATGCCCTGAGTCTGCTAGACTCACTTCATAAATGAGTTATATTATAGGAATATTTAGTGTATTTACCCGTATTTTATCATTTTGAAGTAGATGCTCGTATTTTTTACCATATATATACATCAAAAAGTAATAAAGGTAGATATATAAAATGAGAAACCTAAATAAAGGCCTTGCTTATTAGACTTTATGTGACTAGATTTGGTCAATCATTTCATTTTTTGGATGGGTATGATAGTGGTCAAATTTAGGAGTTGCAAAAAATAATCACCCGAGGAGGAAAAATTCCTTTTTCTTTTCTTTCGCCTGAGTTAATTAGTCATAGTACAACACCCTTCAGTAATAAAGTTTCAAATATGTGGGGCTTCTACATGCAATAACAAATACTTTGTCCAATAATGAACTTTTCTGCATATATAGATGGATTCAAAATCTTCATTCAAATTTTAACGACAAATTCTTTTGCTCTTAATTGAGGAAATAGTCTCAGCTGCCGCTACTTTTGTCTTTCTTTTCTTTTTGTTTTATTTACTTTTTCTTGGGGTATTGTTTTTGTGTGCGAGGGTGATTACTGTTTCGTCAATTTTTTTTCATAATATGTACTTATGAACAATAAATAAAATTAATATATTAGGTATAAAATATAAAAAAAATAATATCGCTTGTCGCTATAATAATTTTTTTTTTTTCAGCTATCGGTACCATTTACGAAATTTTTTGCGTTGCGCCAGTCATGGAGGATGAGATTCAAGAAGGATTGACCACGCCCATGCCTTGCATATACATTCTAATGAACCATTATATTTACTACGTAGTATCTATTTACTTTGACTGATTGGTACGTTCAATAATTATTTTGAACACTTAATATTAAAGTATTTGACTCTTTCACAAGTAGGCGATTTCTTTCAAGTAAGAACTGAAGTTACTGATATTGTATCATTTGATCTTGGTGTGCTATGTAAACATAAACTTTAATTTATATCAGGATCTTGAACATGATAATCTTATGTATAATTCATACACAAAAAATAGATTTAAAGCGGATGCCATTATCACAAAGCGAAAGCGTCAATTGCTAAATTGGTTTTGCCTCCTAGCCCTAGCCTTAGTGACTGCCACAGCCGTCAGTGATGAAATTGTATGCAGGAAAAAGTGGTAACCCTAATGGGTGGAGAGAGGACCAATTTATAGAGTTTTAAATATAATCTGATACGTCCATCAAGTAACCAATCGGACGGATGAGATTTGCTCATTAAATAAATATTAATTACAGGCCTTATACCTATTGGGCTACCCATATACGTAGAAAAATCTTACATTCTCCCACTTGGCCCAATAATCACATAACATTAATATTTAATCATATAAACATTTGTTGCGCATAAATAAATCTCTTCTATAATGTTCATCATAATTATCATAATACGATATACTAAATGTGAGTTATGGCGGTCATATATATTTTGTCTACATACTCCCTTCCATATATTACAACATTAGCAACTCATCATACCAGGTCCATAAATTATAATATATTATGGTCCACAATAATCTCTAATTGAGACTTATCTTGTAATATCTCAAAATAATAATATGTACACCATTATGAGAAATAGAAAAATCATTAATGTATATCAGAAACACATAAATGAGCTCAGAGTGTCAAAACATCATAGATACGTTAATCATAAATACAGCCAAGAATCATTCTATATACATGTTCTTTATATATCTTTGGTTGTAAACCTTTCGTTAACGGATTTGCAATCATGAGATCAGTTCTAATATGCGCAAGTGATACTCTTTAGAGTACTGCTGATGGTAAAGTACTTTAATTCTATATGTTTGACACCTTTGGAGTACTTTAATTGATACTCTTTCGTTAACGGATCTGCAATCTGAACTTCTTCCTTGATGGTAAAGTACTTTAATTCTATATGTTTGACACCTTTGGAGTACTTATCGTTCCTGGAGAAGAATACTGCTACAAAATTATTACAATAAATTTTCAGCGGCTTGGTAATGGTATCGACAACCCCAAGTCCTGAAATAAAATTTCGCAGCCACAATGCATGAATAGTGGCTTCAAAACATGCCACAAATTCTGCTTCCATCGTGGATGTAGTAATGACAGTCTGTTTTGGCACTTTTTCATGATATTGCTCCTTCAGCTCATTGGAACAAATAATCAAACTTGGACTTTCTAGTGTCAATACATCTAGCGAAATCTAAATCAGAGTATCCAACAACTTCCAAATGCTTGAATCTCCTATACATGAGTATGTAATCTACCGTTCCTTTCAGGTACCTCAAGACTTTCTTTACTTTGATATCTTCCTAGCATTCCAACCGCAAAACTAATATCCGGTCTTGTGCAAGTCTGAGCATATATCAGACTACCAATAATAGAAGAGTAAGGAATTGTTTCCATTTCTTTTCGTTCTACATCATTCTTAGGACATTGCATGAGACTAAATTCGTCCCCTTTTTGAATTGGGACAATTCCTGCTGAACAATTGTTTATGTTAAATCTCTCTAGAACTCTTTCGATATAGCCTTTTTGGGACAATTTCAATAATTTATGTGATCTATCACGGAATATTTCTATTCCTGTCACATAAGATGCTTCACCCATATCTTTCGTTTCAAAATTCTTAGAGAGAAAATTTTTAGTCTCATGCAATATGCCTAAATCATTAGCAACAAGTAGAATATCGTCAACATATAGGACAAAAAATATAAACTTGCTCCCACTGATCTTTTGGTATATACACCGGTCAACGGTATTTTTCACAAATCAAAAAGATGTTATGGTATCATTAAACTTTATATATCATTGTCGTGAGGCTTGTTTGAGTCCATATGTTGACTTCTTTAGCTTACACACTATTTGACCTTTTTCTTTAGTTTCAAAACCCTCTGGTTGGTCCATATAAACTTCCTCCTCAAGGTCTCCATTAAGAAAGGCAGTTTTCACATCCATTTGGTGTAACTCTAAATCATAGTGATCCACCAAAGCCATAATAATTCTTAACGAGTCTTTCTTTGAGACCGGTAAAAAGGTCTCTTTATAATCAATGCCTTCTTTCTGAGTATAACCCTTGGCAACAAGTCTAGCTTTATATCGTTCAATATTGCTATTTGAATCGCGTTTGGTCTTAAGGACCCATCTACACCCGATTCTTTTAGAACTTTCTGGCAATTCAACGAGATCCCAGATTTTATTGTATTCCATGGATTTTAACTCTTCCTTCATGGCATCAATCTATTTGTCAGACTCATTACTTTCTATGGCTTGTGAAAATAAAATCGGATCCCTATTAAGACCAATGTCAAAATCTGACTCTTGCAAATAAACCACGTAATCATCCGAAATAGCTGATTTTCTAACTCTTTGAGATTTTCTTAATGGCATTTATTGTGGTTCATTTGTTATGATATTTGTGAGCTAGTTTCTTCATGAAGTGTTTCATTCAAAAGTTGCTCGGTGTTTTCAAAATATTCATCAACAACTGAAATAATATTTGGTATTTGTGTGGAAGTATGAACATTCGTGGGTAATGGAATATTGACCCTCACCTCTTTTATTTTCACACTAGTTTTTCAACACGCCCACTAACTTCATCATTCTCAATGAATCTTGCATTGCTGGTTTCAACAATTCTCGAACTATGATTTGGATAGTAAAACACATATCCTTTAGATTTCTCTGGATAGCCAATAAATTAACCACTTACTGTTTGAGAATCTAATTTCTTTTCTTGTGGATTATAAATCTAGCTTCCGCTGGGCATCCCCAAACATGCAAGTGCCTTAAACTAGGTTTCCTTCTCGTCCACAGTTCAAAAAGAGCCTTTGGAACTGCCTTACTAGGAGCCACGTTTAATAAATATACAATGGTTTTAAGAGCATACATCCACAATGATTTGGGTAATGGGGAATTACTCATCATGCTCCTAGCCATATCCATAAGCGTTCGATTACGCCTTTCTGCAATACCATTTTGTTGAGGTGTTCCTGGCATAGTATACTGTGCACATATGCCATGTTCCTCGAGGAACTTTGCCAATTTACCTGGACATTGTTCTGATTCATTATATTTTTCATAATATTCACCACCTCTATCTGACCTAATGATTTTCACCTTTATATCTAATTGCCTTTCAATCTCATTAACAAACACTTTGAGAGCATTTGTTGCTTGAGATTTTTCTTTCAGCAAATAGATATATCCATAACGTGAAAAATCTTCGATGAAAGTGATAAAATATTTTTCTCCACCAAAAGATGGAGCATCAAAGGGTCCATAAATATCGGTGTGTATAATTTCAACAAGTTGGGTGCTTCTTATGGCACCTTTCTTACTATGCTTGGTTTGCTTTCCCTTAATGCAATCCAAACATATATTAAAATCAGTAAAATTTAGATTCGGAAGAATCTCATTCTTTACTAATTTTTCTAACCTTTCGTTGGATATATGACCCAAACGTCTATGCCACAAGTAAGCAGAACTTTCATCTAGTTAACTACGTTTAATTCCAACATTATGTTGAACAATAAGAAGGGATTCAGAAAAACCAATATCGAGTTTCAATTTATATAAACCATCACTAAGAACACAAGAACCATAAAAAATAGCATTCTTATATTAATTGAAACATCCATTTTCAAATTTTAAATCAAATCCAGAAACATCAGGTTTTAAAAGAGAAATCAAATTCCTATAAACTGAAGGTACATAAAGAGTCTGTAATAGATCCATGATCAAACGATAAGTCCCTATGCCTTCAATTGGAGCCTTCATACATTCCCATGAACAAGAAATCCTTATTTGGATTTGTAGTTTGGATCATAAGGAATCCCTTTCTTTTCAAACCAAGCTTTACGTTTCAGGCAATCTTTTTGATAGTGTCGTTCCTTGTTATAGATACGACAGGTATCCGCCTTATGTTCCTTCTTAGCATCTTGTGGAGCTTTAGCAGGTGCTTTCTTCTTCTTGAACTTGTTGGCCTTCACTTTAAGTTCTTTACTAGCTCCTTGACCAATGAAGTTAATTGAATGGTTCCCTTGTTTCTTAAGTCTTGACTCCTTCCGAGTAAGCATACTGTACAATTCACTAACATTCCACTTATCCTTAATAGTGTTATAGTTAATTTGAAAACGTCCATACTCAGGAGGAGTTCAGCATAAATTGAACCAAGAATGGGTCATCCACTTTCATCCCCAAGGTCTGAAGTCTTGCTGCAATGTTAGTCATCTCGATGATATGATTTTGCATATTACGCGAACCATCAAACTTCATGGTCGTAAGTTCAGGCATTAATGTACCAGCGAGAGGCTTATCTGCAAAACGAAAGCGTTCTTCACAAACTTCAGGTATTCCCTGGAATAATACTCTTAATGTTTTTGGCAATAGTCATTTGCATAAACATAAGGCTCAGCCTGTTAGAGCGTTCCCATATTTTATGGAAAGAATTCTCATCCGCAATGCTCGAATCAGTAATGGCAGCGGGCTTATCATTCAGCAGAGCCAAGTCAAGATCCATCGCACCTTAGCGAAACTGGACTTGTTCATGCCATTTAGAGCAGTTCAATCCGTTGAGCACAGTAACAAACGAAGCATGCGAATGAAGAGGAATAGCTGCAAGTAGATAATACATGCTCACAAATCAATATGGATTCAGTAAAACAATTAAAGCATATCGCAATTCTCCTTTGAGTAAATACTACGAAACACTATCATAATTTCAATGCTATTTAGTCTTTAATAAGTAATTAAATATTTTTAACCAAACATATATGACATCTTTGGACAGACAATATATGTTTGACTAAAGAATATTAATTTGCGTCATCATATTCACTATTCATAGAATAATTGATTCACCTTTGGATAAATCCTGAAGTTCTAACAATAGTGAAAGTTAGTTTATCCATTTGTTTTCAATAATAGGCATTTCATCAGTTTTATTATTAAACTACAATTTTATGTATGCATAATTTCATAAATATACTCGTTTGGTCACTTTGACAACTAACAAACTTTAAACATAAATGCACACATAAAATAAATATTAAAATTTTTTATGCATATAAATATTTTAAACAATGCAGTTTGATCACTTTAATAACTAACAAACTACATAACTTCAAAATATACATTAAATAAGCACTTTCTGCTAATAACGCTAAATACCTAATATTTAATCCTTAGATGGCACTGAAACTCTAAAGGAGATCAAGCAGACAACGCCATCGGCAGTAACATTAGGCAAACTGGCATTTTAGGGATTCAACATCAAATCTCCTTTTATTTAATTTATAAATATCATGGCCCCAAATTGCTTAAAAGTAGTAACAATCATCAGCATTTTTCGTGATCTTAATCAACATAACTTCATTCAATGATGTTATTAAACATGATAATCTTAGATATACGCGATACAGAAAATATACCTGAAGCCGAGGCCGTTATCACGAAGCGAAAGTGTTAATTGGTAAATTGGTTTCTGCGTCCTAACCCTAGCCTTATGTTATCACAGCTGTCAATGATGGAAATGTATGTAAGAAAAAATGATAACCCTAATGGGTGGAGGGAGGACTAATTTATAAAAATTTAAATATAATTTTATACGTCCATCAAATAACCAATCGGACGGATAAGATTTGTTCATTAATTAAATATTAATTATGGGCCTTAAACCTAATGGGCCCATAATTTAGTAGAGATTTCCAAATTCACATGGTTGTTAAGGACGAAAGCATTACAACTGTGATTAAGTGTAAAATATATACATGTGCAATATGGTTGACCAAAGTTTATATAAATTGAAGTTTATTAATCTCATTAAGTTTAATTGGGAAGAACAAGGACGTGCTGGTTTCTATATTGTTTTTTCTATGTCGATAAAAACAAATTTAAACCTTCCATGTGATTTGTGGCTTCAACCTTTTGAAAATTTATTATTTGGAAAAATTTCAAGCCAGTATTTTTAATTATAATTTCAGTCTAAGATTCTCATCACTGGAGCTTACATAGTGTTCCTATAGTTTTATATTAACGTGTCTTGACTCGCTATTATGTAATTTGTCCAATATGACCATGCTAAACTGAGTACTAATATGTTGCTCCTACTCAATGTTATGTTAAATTTGCGTGTGGGGTATACATTTTTTTCTGTCCTTTTCAATTTTTTGTTTCTGTTTTTTTTTTTAAAGTAAAAGATTTCACAATTTGGAGAAAAATATTTCAAGCCATGACCTCCTTTTTCTCGTCCTCTGCCTTTCCTATATCACAATCGTGTTTCCCTACTAATACCATCTCGATTGATATAAAACTTGTATTTTTATTGGTATCACCAATAATTACTTCTTATATTAGCTTCCAAATCAAGAAAACCATTTAATCTCTGAAAATTAATCAGCTATTGGATCTTGCTTTCGGGGGAAGACAACTTCTGATCGATGTTTCTGTGATCTGAATTCCCATTCTTATCACGACGCACTGGGTTAATTGGCCAACTTCTGAAACTCATATCAAAACTCAAAGGTTAAGATATCTAGAACCAGTGACGGAGCCACCTTATATAAAGGGTGTCAGATAGACATTCCGTCGCGAAAAAAATACATTGTGTCTAGTTAGATAAGAAAATAATTTATATATAAATATATTATATATTGATTTTTTTTAATTTTTTGATCACTCTTTAACAAAAATTCTGATTATGCCACTGTCAAGAACGACAGATTCGAAAGGTGTCACGACCCAAAATCCCAACCCGGTCGTGATGGCGCCTCTCGTGGGGACAAGGCAAGCCAAACCAATCCCGTTTGCGTTCAATCAATTAAATGACGCAATTTGAAAACAAGAACATGTTAATAATT
>MCJB01008822.1:0-99880 GCA_002018475.1 Nicotiana obtusifolia
CATGCTTTCAGCAGGAATCAGGTCGGAGGTTTTTATCCGGACAAATCGACTCATCCAGAACCAATTTAATTAGCCCCCCTTGAAACATTCGAGGACTATACAGCCTGAGCAAATGATCGAGGCTAAAGGGATGCCCTCCCTCGATCTTATCTATGAAAAAACGGAAAAGGTAAATAATACGCCATATAGAAGGATGAATCTGAGCGAGAGTAACTTGATATCTTTTGCAGAAGTCTACAACTATGGGATCTAAAGGCCCAAACGTAAAGGGATATGTATATACACTGATATATCCCTCTACATACGTGGTTACGGATTCCTCAGGGGATGGTGTGATCACTTCCTTATCTTTCCAATAACAGTCGTCCTTGACCCGGTCAAGATATTGTGGAGTAATTGTGCTAACATAATCTGAAACCGGTTCACCTCGACCGGGCACGGAAGATGATTTCTCAACTTTGAAATCTGTACCTATGTAACATCCAGTTGGAACGAAGGCTTGCAGTGGAGGTTCCGTGGAAGATCCTTCGACATCGAGGGGTTCGGTCCTATCAACAGATCGAGCGGAGGATGGCTGACGTTGAGGTACGGACTTGGACGTTTTCGCCATGACTATGAAGGGAAGCAGAATATTTTCAGGAGGGATGCTTGAAATGAAGAAGATAAACAGCGAAGAAGCACTAAGTAAATCAATAACAGAAGATAAAGAAAGACAAACAAGCCCAATATGAAGTATTTAAACTGTTTCAAGGAACTGTGGCACGGAGTACGATGCGAGTGGCGGTTGAGACGTGAGTGGCGATTGAGACGTGAGTGGCGATTGAGACGTGAGCATTAAATACGATGTGAGAAGTATAGACCGTTGCAGAAGAACAGGTAATGATTACCTTTACTAGCAACTGATACGTCATTGATATGTCGTCACACATGGAGGTTCCTGAACAAGAGACGTCGGCGAACAGGTTTCTGGAGCCCGATACAAGTCAATATTGATTACTTGATTAATAACTCTAAAATAGAAGAAGTTTCATGTCGTTTATTGTCCTTACCCTCCAATAAACGAGAGGACTATCTGTATTGGGTCGAATACAATTAAGTAAAGCCGGGTCAAATAATTGTAAATAAAGCTGGGTCGGAAACTACTGAAGTCAAATTGCTTTGGCCGGAATCACGAAGTTAGATATGAGAAACGGAATCGGTTCGGTTGGTCAGGAAAGATCGCACGATCGAGGATCGATCCTGATCCCTTGTACTTCGCCTCCGAACAGATTTTATGCCTACGTCTCGCCATGATATATATGCTGTTATTTTGAAATATTAAGTGTATTAAATCCCATAATAAGTGGACTTTCCTTGTAATCCGTTTATAGCTTTTATTGTAACCTTTGCACTTACCCATGTAACCTTTGCATTTACCCATGTAACCTTTGCACTTACCCATGTAAACTAAATGTAGAAACCCTTACACAAACCCACGCAAAGGAGGTCAGTTTATAAGGATGAAACATCCCCCCTTTGCAGGGGACTTTTTCCGGCGAGATATAAAATTTTTATCAGTTTAGAATCAGCATTCTCATTACTTTTTCCTACAATCTATTATCAAACCAAAATTTGATTGTTCTATTGTTATTTCAATTCCGAACATACGAAATTTGCCTTCATTTGACAGCAAGTTAATTTACAGATCCTTAACCCTACTATAAATTCAATTGTTATCCAATTTCAAGGGTAAACAATTATAAAAACAATGCGGGCAACTAACTAGATGATTTTTAAGCACTCTGTGATAGAAATTATACAATTTAATGATGCGTTTAATATAGTCTTCATACAATATATTTTTCTATTGTGTATATATCAAATGAGATGATGCGGTAGTTATGTTGCTAACTACTCATCCAGTTATATTACGACTACTGTATTCCGAATGGTTTCAACGGCATGAGCTCATATCTTCTTTTTGGGATTGGTTCATCTGTCATGCCTTCTTGATCCTCATCTACTCAGATATTTTTGGGTCTCTTGTCTAGTTTACAAATATTGGGGGATAGTCTTATTCGGAAGAGTTTGAGGTGGATTCATTGCTTGATTAAGAGCTATCTTCCGTTGTATTATCGTCTGATGAATATAGAGATTCCGACCATGTGGTATCTCCTTCTAACATGTTTCTTGGCTAGGAGACATAGAGGTACGGAGCCTTCTGATCAGAAATCATCAAATTTTCTGGGTTGACCCCTTCTGAACTCTCTCCGTGATCTCGCCTTTTCTTGGGTGGTTTCTCGCAGTATAGAGAACAGAGCAGGAGACTCCAAGAAAATAAACTAAATCATAGATACGAAAGTTTCCGTACAAAAGGGCTGGCTTCAACAACCTATAAGAGACGGCTTGCCAAGCTACACAAATAGTTCATTTACTTATAGTCGCAAAAGTTTTCCTATAAAGGAACTGGCTTCAACAACCCATAAGGGACGACTTGCCAAGCTACACAACTCAGAAAACTTTTGTACTATAACCAACTTTAGCTGTTATAACTCAGAAAACTTTCGTACTTACAATAAGCTAACTTTCTTAGAATAGCTTACTCTATTTTCATACGTGGACCAACTTTTCCATCCATTCGAAAGAAAGAACAAAAGGGAAATTTAGAAGGAACTCATATGTAATATATCACAAAGATTTACAAAGGTTACAAGATGATCTTACAACTACTACATTGCCTCTTTTTATATAGGAATAAGAGGTTATTACAAGACAAACTTATATTATAAAATAAACCTATCTTACATGGAAAACCTATCTACAAGTGGGTCTCTTTAAACATGTGAAGGACTTTAGGTCAAGCAACTAATATATACTAAAAAGCCTCTTGAAAACATGTGAAAGAGGTGAAATATACATGTTATAGCATGTGGAAGCATGTGAAAGTTGGGTGCTCCATGTGACAACGCATGTGGAAGCATGTGAAAGTGGGGCCCGAATAGTATGAAAATATGTGGAATTTTATCTTGGTATGGGTAGATGATTTTTTAGGGTTTTTGGTTGGTAATATGAGATTAAGGTGAGAGTAGCAAGGATTTAGGTAATTATCTTGTGTTGATTCTCGAGCTTTATCCTCTAGGCATCTTTTCAAAGATCTTGTGTAGTAGCACTCGGAGCTTGACGACCCTACTCCGCTGTGTTCCTTCTCTTTTGGATTGAGATATGTAATTCGTAACCTTAATCTGTAGATGTCTTGAGTGAGTTTTTCTCGGATAACTTCGTATGGTGCCTAGTATTCCTTGCTAATTCTCGGACTCTTTCCCAGTGAGGATGGGTGTTTGTATAATTCCAGCTCGCCCAATCTTTTGGTCATATCTCTCTTGGGATATACCTATTTGGCTGGAAGATAACTCTTTGTGCTTCACTATATTCTTCTTCCATGGATAAAATGGACACAGGAAATTTCCACCAGAATGATACTTCTGCTTGCGCCTGGACTTTTTCATTAATAATCTTCACTGGCCTATGGAACATGAATGCCTTTACTTTGTGGGAATCGTTGAAACCTACTACCGAATTCCTAATCTTCACTCGCCTCTAGAAGATAGTCCAACAAGCAACCTACTGCTGATAACTAGTCCTCACACCTGGATTTGCACAATTAAGTGCAGAGTGTAGTATGAGTACAACCAACCCAATGTACTCAATATGTATTATAAATAAACACGACAAGGCAAAATGAAGCGTAAATTATTAATGATACTAGCTATCACATGTTTAGCCTCATCTTTTAAATTGGCACAGAACAATATTAAAATCAAATCATCAAGTTTAGTAAGAAAACATTCGTGTGTATGTGTACAATTTCTCAAATACTCTGCTCCGACAATATCTTGGCATATAGAGGCGATATGCAGTTGAATCAAATAAATGATCAAGGAAACTACAAGTAAAGATGAAATGCAAAATCCAACAACACACTGGCAAGATTCCCTCACCTTTCCATATTCGTTCCAAACCACAGATCAGTATTTCCAATATCCGCGTGCACACCATCAAGAGAGAAACATGAAAAGGTCACCTTAGGGGGATGGATCCATATCCATTTGCTGCACGGGCAACTCACTTGCTGCACGGACAACTCATGTGCTAATAATAAAACCCGTACGGATAACTCACGTGCTGCACAGATGGCTCACGTGCTAATAACATCAATATATGGATCCGCACGAACAACTCACGTGCCAACAACACAATCCGCCCGGTATAATCACAGGCACAACAACACAATCCGCTCGGCATGGTCATATGCCCCCAGTCCAATCATATCATACAGGAGCAAATAAACAAGTGTACATGTATGAAATGAGTGAATAACAAATCTCATGCTCCTGGACTGGTATAAACGACATGCTAAAGTGTAGGCATGTGTAATGTGTACTATCATAACTCAAATCGGCAATTTATCATAGAAATAGCAGTTACCAAATTTATTTAAGGAATTAGCCTCTTTGTAACCTCAAGCATGGCTCAAATAATTCAGAACAATGATACAAATATGAGAAACTTCATAGCGTAAAGCTTAACAATCAACTCTAAGCATATCATAACCTAAGCACTACCCCGAGCATGGATAAATACCTCAGTGCTTGCACATGGGCCCAAACCCCATACATATACGCACCCATAGCACGTAGCTATCACAAATAATTCAGGCAACTAGTGCCTCAACAAAGTTTAGATAGGACACTTACCTCAAGCAAATCAAATCACTTCGCTTGCAAGCCCTTCCCAGGCATATCAACCTCCAGAAGGCTCGAATCTAGCCAAATATAACGTAGTACTATCAATATAAGCTATAGGAATTGATTCCAAATGATAAATCTAAGTTCTTTAACCAAAGTAAAAAAGTCAACCCCGGGCCCATGTCTCAGAAACCAACAAAACTTACAAAATTCGAACACCCATTCAATAACAAGTCCAATCATACAAATATTACTCAATTCTAATCTCAACTCGACCTTCAAGTCCTCAATTTATAGTCTATGAAGTTTCACAAATTTCCCCTGATTTTTCCCACCCAAAAAACTAATTAAATGATAAAAAGAACGATAGATTCATGTATGACAACCAAAAATGAGTTAAAATCACTTACTCCAATCAACTCCTTGAAAATCCCTTTAAGAATCGCCCAAATCCGAGGTCTCTAGCTCAAAATATGAGGAATGGGTTCAAACCCTTGTTTTTTTTTGAAATTTTATAACTGTTGCCTAGAGGTTCCTCTTCGCGATCGCGAAGCACAAAATACAAGCTGCCAAAATTAACCCTCCACGAACACATAAATCTAAGTGCAAATGCGATGTACTGGGACCTGAAGCTACGCGATCACGGACCCCCTCTCGCGATCGCAAAGGACAAACGCGTGGTATCCGGCCACTCTCCCTTCCTTCTTCGCAAACGCGGTGCACCTCACGCGTTCGCAACTCACTCTCCTCAAACACTGTGATCACAACCAATACTTCGCGAATGCTAAGAGTAAAAATTCCATCTGCCACAAACTACTCTACGCGATTGCAAACCTTCCGCGAACTCGATGAAGGAAACCAGACTTAAAAAAACCAACAATCCCACAAAGCCAAAAATGAAGCCGAACTTGATCCAATCATATCCGGCGCCTCTAGGACCCCGTCCAAACAAACCAAAAAGTTCTAAAACACGATACAAACATAGTCAAATCCTCAAATCACATCAAATAATATCAAAAACACGAATCGCACCGCAATTCAAGCCTAATGAAACTAATGAATTTCAAACTTCTACAATCGATGCCGAAACCTATCAAACCAACTCCGATTGACCCCAAATTTTGTACGCAAGTTATAAATGACACAAGGACCTATTCTAACTTCCGGAACCAAAATTCGAGCCTAGTAACCACAAAGTCAACTCCCGGTTAAACTTCTCAACCCTCCAAACTTCAACTTTTTCAATTTTTGCCAATTCAAGCCAAAATCACCTACCGACCTACAAATCAATATCCGAACATACTCCTAAGTGTAAAATTACTATACGGAGCTATTGAAACCATCAAACTCCATTCTAGAATCGTTTACACATAAATCAATATTCGGTCAACTCTTTCAACTTAGGCTTCCAACCTTGGGACTAAGTGTCCCAATTCTTTTCGAAACATCCCCGAAACCAAACCAAGTATTCCGACAAGTCACATAACAATAAAAGAACACAGAATAAGAAATAAATAGGGGCTACAATACTCAAAATGACCGGCCGGGTTGTTATAGTAAGACTAGTGTTTTCTTGAATTTTGAGCTCTAAATCAAAATTAAGATTGCTACCATGATTGGAATTAATATATAGATTTCAAGACGATTACTTTTCTCATGATCAAGTTACTATTTATTTTTGTGTAGGAGAAAACTGTAACGACCCGATCGATCGTATTGAGCTGTAGCATTCTGTTCGGTAGCTTAAGGTTTAGTGAACATTCATATTGTATATTATGACTTGAGTATATATGGTCAGATTCGGTTTTTGGTTGATTCAGGATTTATTTGGAAGAATGATTCTTGTTTTAGAAGCTTAAGTAATAAGAGTTAACCGGAGTTTGACTTTTGTGTAGACGATTTCAGAATGGTATTTTATTGATTCTAACAGCTTCATATGGTGATTTTAAACTATGGCATATGTCAGAATTTGTATTTGAAGGTCCGTAGGTTGATTTGATATTTTTTGGCGAAAGTTGAAAAGTTGAAGGTTTGAAAGGTTGAGAAGCTTGACAAGGAGTTGACTTTATTGATATCAGGTTTGGATTGCGATTTCGGGAGTTGGTATAGCTCTATTGTGTCATTTGAAACTTGCGTGCAAAATTTAAGGTCATTCCGGGTTGATTTGACATGATTCGGCGCGAGTTGTAGAAGTTGAAAGTTCATTAGGCTTGAATTGAGGTGTGATTCATAGTTTTGATGTTGTTTGATGTGATTTGAGGCCTCGAGCAAGTTATGTTATGGAACTTGTTGGTATGTTTAGAAGGGGTCTTGGGGTCTCGTGTGTGTTTCGGATGGGCTTCGGTCCATTTCGTCATATTTTAGAGTTGCTAGTTTTGATGCTTTAGGTACTTTACGTGATCGCGGGGATGCAGTCACAATCGTGATGTGTTGTGGGAGCTGGGTATGGTTCTTCTTCACGTTCGAATATGTGATACCGCATTTGAGATGCTTGAGTTGTTTATCAGTGGCGTTCGCGTCTTGAGGATCGAGATCGCATAGTACTGTGAAAGGAGGCAAGATCGTTGGCTTACGCAATCGTGATAGGTGTTGCATATTCGGGCTTCCTGGTTTGCTAGCCTTCGGTATTGGTGTGTTGATTACACGATCGTGTAGTACATTATCGGGAAGTGTTGATTCCTTCTTCACGATCGCATCGTTTCTTCCGCGATTCCGATGTATTATACCTGGAGAGAATATAAAAGTACTCTATTTTGAGGGTTATGATATTTCTATCACGTTATGAGTTAGAGAGCTCGGTTTTGGGCGATTTGGAGGGTATTTTCACCATTTGGATTGGGATAAGTATTCTTCACCCGGATTTGATTATATTCCATGATTCCATCTTTGTTTTTATCATTTAACTAGTGATTTGTATTGGAGAAATTGGTGATTAGATTTGATGTCGGAATTAGATAATTTTGGTATGGTTGGACTCGTATCAAAATGGGTGATCGGATTTTGTGCATTTTTTTGGGTTTGGAGGTACATGCCCGGGCTTGACATTTTAGTTTTCATTAAAGATCGAAGCTTTATTACCCGGAATTGTTTCCTATACTTTTATTTATGATATTAAGTTATTTTGGCTAGATTCGAGCCATCCGGAGGTTGTTTCACACGAAAAGATCATTTTAGAGTATTGGTTTAATGCCTCTTTGAGGTAAATATCTTTCCTAAATTTGTGTGGGGGAACTAAACCTTAGGATTTGGGTTGATTGTATTATTTGAATTATATGAAAGACGTGTACATGAGGTGACAAGTGCATAGTCGGGCTTATAAGTGAAAATTAATTGATTTAGTCTCTTAGGCAATTTTCATGTATTTATTTGAAATTCCTCGCACATGTTATATCTTTTATTTGTCATGTTTACTCTCATATTCTATATTTGAAGTTGTTAGCACATGTCATATCCTATGCTTGTCAAGTTTACTCTTATTTGCTTTATTTGAAGCTGTTACCTCTTTTATTATCATTTGGCCTCCTTTATTATTGAGTTATTCTTAATTGAAATTATTGTTACATGATATTCTTTCGTTGTCGGGTTATTCTCGTGCATTTAGACATAGTTTCTAGTTCATTCCATCTCCTCCATTGTTAGCTTATTTCACACATGTAAATTTGTTGTGTGAGTTGATTATTGTTATGCGAAGCATAAGGGTGGCATCTCATTGTTAATGACTGTGTAGAGTGATACGGATGGCTAATGATTTTCTCAGGGTGAAGTGATATGGGTGGCTAATGATATTGCTAGGGCGGAGTGATACTGGTAGTGGCTATATTAAATGTCTGGGTGGAGTGATAAGGGTGGCTATTATGATATTATCAATAAAGAGGGATAATGGTGGGTATGTCAGGGATGATATGTGATGGCCTGGGGTCATTGTGTTGATGATATTCGTGTGATTGTGTGATTTTCCTTGTGTATGTCATGCACCATACGTGACTTGTTGTGTTGCTTCCAATGAGCTACTCAATGTCTTTGATATTACTTGTTGACTTGAACTGCGATAGTACACACGCACAAGCATACACCGTAGCATTCCACTCATACCAATTCAGGAGTATGAAACTTGACATTCATTGATCATGCCCATGTATTCTTTTATTATCTGCTTCCATCGTGACATTGAGCTTGTGACCACACCGGGCAGATTGTGATAGTGAGACTATGATCATGCCGAGCGGATTATGATATTGAGCTTGTGACCATGCCAGGAAGATGGTGATTGTGAGCTTGTGACCATGCTGGGTGGACAAAGATATTGGCTTGTTCGTCCGTGTGGTTGTGATTAATATTGTGGGCACGAGGTGCCATAAGTATAAGAGTCGTGATTTGGGACTTGTGACTTGTGATTATGAAATAGAGGTAAGTAATTTCGTTGTGAGACTTGCTCATGCCATCTCCTCCATTTATAGCTTAATTCACACGCTATAATTCGAAGTTTGTCATTTCCTAAAAGTACCTTCATTAGTGATTTTATTTTTTAGCAATTAATTGAAGTTAAAGTTATAAAATCCGTTAATCTATTTTAGTTGAAGTTGTTGTTTAATGGAGTATTGTTCATTGTTGAGTTACTTTCCCCGTTCATTTTGTTGCTATTGAGATTTTGTACACATTGTGATTGAGCCATGTGCTATGTGTTTTGGTGGTATTGGTATTGTTGTTGTTAAGAGGTTGTGGCCTATGGGCACTTGTGGTATGAGTTGATATGTCATATTGTTGTGATGTTAGCACATGTGAATTTTTTGTGTCAGTTGATTGTTGTTATGCGGAGCATAAGGGTGGCATCTCAATGTTAATGATTGTATAGAGTGATATGTATGGCTAATGATATTGTTAGGGCGGAGTGATACGGGTGGCTATCGGAGTGATACGGGTGGCTATCGGAGTGACACGGGCAGCCGTTATGTTTAATGTTTAGGAGGAGTGATAAGGGTGGCTATTATGATGTTATCTATACGGAGGGATAAGGGTGGCTATTATGATTTTATTAATACGGAGGGATAAGGGTAGCTATGTAAGGGATGATATGTGATGGCCTGGGGGCATTATGTTGATGATATTCGTGTGATGGTGTGATTTTCCTTGTGTGTTTCATACACCTTACTTGAATTGTTGTGTTTCTTTCAATGAGCTACTCGATGTCTTTGATATTACTTGTTGACTTGGACTGTGATAGTACACTCGCACACGCATACACCGTAGCATGCCACTTATGCCAGTTCAGGAGTATGAAACTTTACATTAATTGATCATGCCAATGTGTTCTTGTAGTATCTACTTCCATCGTGATATTGAGCCTGTGACCATGATCCACGTTCAATCCACACTCAATAGTGAGTGGAAACGATCGTTGATATAATAGTACCCAACAAGAGCTGCGGTCGAATTCCACAGGGAGTTTGTAAGGGGTGTTAGGGTAGACACTTGATGAGAGTACATGAAATAACTCAATTGCGCTTCCGGCAAAGGGTTTTTACTTTCTAACTCTAAAATTAACACTAAAAAATATGAACTAATTAGAAGAAACTAGAATGCGAGTAATTATTTTTGATGTTTTTTGTAACGACCCGACCGATCATTTTGAGCACTTGCACTTTGCTCGGTAGTTTGAGGGCATGAGCAACTCATATGATTTATTATGATTTATGTGAATCGTCGATTTTGATATTTAGGTTATTCGAAATCGATTTGGAAGAATGAATTCAGATTCAAGCTTTTAATTGGAAGAGTTGACCAAGTTTAATTTTTGTGAATTGGACCTCGGAACTAAGATTTGAGGGCTCCATAGGTCAGGATAGTGATTTTGGACTTGGGAATATGCCCGAATTTGCATTTGGATATTTCTAGAAGGATTCGACACTAATTGGTGAAAGTTAGAAATTTGAAGGTTTGAAAAGTCCATAAGTTTGATCGGAGGTTGACTTTGAGGATGTCGGATTCAGATTTTGTTTCCGGGAATTGGACTAGATTTGTTATGTCATTTGGGACTTGTGTGCAAAATTTGGGTTCATTCCGGGTTGATTTGATATGTTTCAAAGCGAGTTTCGTAAGTTGAAAGTTCAAAGTTCATTTAAGTTTGATTTGAGGTGTGATTTGTCATTTCGATGTTGCTATGCGTGATTTGAGGCTTCGAGTAGGTCCGCTTTACGTTATAGGACTTATTTGCATACTTGGACGGGGTCCCAAGGGGCTCGGGTGAGTTTCGAATCACTTTTGGACTATTCCCTCTCATCTTTGGATTGCTAGTTTTTGCTGATATCTGCAGAGAATAGTGTTCGCGTCAGAGCCACCGCGATCGCGAATAAAGATTTGGAACTGGTCTGTTTATCTCTTCGCGTTCGCGTTCGTGCAGCCGCGTTTGCGATGGTGAGTTGGGAGCTGGATCACATTCCTTCGCGTCCGCAGGTCGTGGGACGTGTTCGCACTGTGTGGCATCTTTGGGCATAGCGTTCGCGTGGATAGCATCGCAAACGCATAAGGCATTTTGGTGGCAGTTCATTTTGTTCATCGTAAACGCGATGGTGTTTTCGCGTTCGCGAAGGGTTCGCATGGCTTATAAAGTACTCTATTTCGGAAGTTTTGGCCATTTTAGCATGTTTGGAGCTATGGAGCTCGGATTGTAGCGATTTTTGAATCGATTTTCACCATGTGAATTGGGGTAAGTGTTCTCTACCTATTTTTAATTTTATATCATGAATCTATCTTCGATATTTGCATTTGATTGAGAGTTTCAAGAGAGAGATTGGGGGTTTTTGTCTAATACTTCATAAAGCAAATTTTCGAGGTTTGAACATCAATTTGGAATCGGATTTGAGTGAAATTAGTATGGTTGGACTCTCTTGAATAGGTTGTCAGATTTTATAAGTTTCGTCAGGTTCCGAGGTGCGGGCCTGGATTGGGCTTTTTGGTTGATTTTGGGCTTTTGAGTAAAGATTCTACCTTTTTCAATTGGATTTGTTTCCTTAGGCTTTATTTGACGTATTTGAGTTGCTTTTGGCTAGTTTCGAGCCATCTAGAGGTCGGTACCCGCGGGATGGCATTTTTGGAGCATCATTTGGCTTGCTCGGTGTTGGATTTGGCTTGTTCGAGGTAAGTAACACTTCTAAACTTGATGCTGAGGGTAAGAACCTCGAATATACGTGATATGTGTTTGGTGTTGAGGTGACGCACATGCTAGACGACAGGCGTGTGGGCGTACACCGTGTGAATTGTGACTCGATTATTTCTATGGTACTGTGTAGTCACCTAATCTTATTTGTATCCGTGAAATCTCTACGTGCTAGAGTAATTGAGTTGTGATCCATATTAGAAATCATGTCTAGGCTATATGCTTATCCTGTTGGGACCCACTAGGGTCATTTCTACTGTTGAGTTACCTATTTTTATTGAAATTACATACTCCGTCCTATGCATTCATCTATATATCATATCTCTTTGTTACCATTTATTGATACATCATATCAATATTTTTTGGTTGATCTTTCATGACATTGTGAGCCCGAGAATGGAGAGATTGATGATTGAGTAAGGCAAGGCCCTGTTTGTGAGTGATATTTATGGGAGCGCGTTGCACGCCGCAGCATGTTATTTTGATTTATGCCATGATTGGCTTGTTATAGCGCTTGGGCTGAAGGAGCCCCTCCGGAGTCTGTACACACCCCTAGTAAGCGCAGGTACCTACTGAGTGCGAGTGCCGAGCGATTGAGAGGATTGAGTGACTGTGTTGAATGAGTGACTAGGAGGACTGAGTGAATTGATAGACTGAGATTATGCATATGGGTTTTATCACTGAGTTGCATCGCAGTTGACATGAACACTTGACATACAGGCAGAGATGCATTTTCCTTATGCTGTACGATATTGCGTCATTCATGACTTCACATACTCATTGGACCTGTAGGCATAGAGATGTATTTTCTTCATTCCATTTGAACATGAAACATTTACTTCTTAAAAGTTTTTGGGAAAAATTACAATTTTACAGACGTACTCATATTGGGTGATTTCGGTAAAAGATTGGGTTTTCACTGATATACTTGAAAACATGCTTATTTTTCGTAAACATGAATGAGTTGAGCATCATATCTCTGGGTTATTTTTCTTGCATTATTTTACTATATTGTTATGAACTGTTGTTTGTTATTGGAGTTGGACTTGGACCGGAGTCCCAGCTCGTCACTACTTTCAACCTGCGATCGAATTTGTTACTTATTGAGTACATGGGGTCGGTTGTACTCATACTACACTTCTGCACCTTGCGTGCAGAAGTTGGATGCTGATGTTGTTGTGCACGGCGGGAGATGAATTTGAAGATATGCCTTCATTTCGGTCATAGCTGCCTCTTGATCTTGGTAGCTTTAGAATTTTAATCTGTTCATGTATATTTCAAACAGATAATGTACCTTATTTCATACCAGCTTTGTAAACTCAAAATTTTAGAAGCTCATGATTTATGCTACCAGTCCTTGGGAAATTCTTGTATAAAAGTAGTTATATTATCATTTTTTTTCTTTACAGCTCTCATTAAATTGGTTAGTTGGTAATTGGCTTACCTGACGGGTTAGGTTAGGTGCCATCACGACTAGTTGAATTTTGGGTTGTGGCAAGTTGATATCGGAGCTCTGGGTTCATTGGTTCTACGAGTCATGAGCAAGTATCTAGTAGAGTCTTGCGGATCGGTATGTGGCGTCCATACCTATCTTCGAGAAGCTACATGGCATTTAGGATAAACTTCCCATCTTTCTTTCCTTATCGTGCGGCATTGATTCAGCTTGAAGCGTAGCTATTTGACTCTCTTCCACGCATATGCGCATATGAGCGCTCCGTATCGGTTGTGCATCGATGGCTTGTGATTCAATGGATGAGGTGAGAGGTATGATTTTGGCGCATTGATGATGGGTCAGGCTGGAGGACTTGAGATTGGGTTTTGACCGTAGCTGGAGCAATGGGATTTTGGTTATGTGAGCACGTGCTTTTGGACTTATATGTTCGATATTGTCCCTACGAGTGGAATTTGTGGCTCGATGAGTGGTTGGATGGCTATGTGATGAATTATGACGTGACTGCGGGATGTGTTCAGATGGTTTGAACGTGATGAGAAGAGTTTGCTTGACATGTAAAAAGGACTGTTGGGTGCTTTATTTCTGTCTTAATGTGTTGTATAGTCTTGAGTTATGATCGCAATGTGGACTCTTATATGTTGTTTATTTGGGGAACGAAGTAGATTTTCATGTCTTGTTGATGAGTTCAGACTCAGGAAAAAATTAAGTGATGGCGTAGTAATCGTGGATGCGAGAGGTTATAGCAAGATGCCAATTTAAGGCTAAGCAAGTGGGTTATCTCCTGCGGAGTAATCTATGGAGGTGTGATCCTTATAATATTATGTGGAGAGTTTCTCTATACCAGCGGTTTATATGTGTTGAGATTTGAAATTTGAATTCGGTTGAGAAAGTTGACCTGATCGTCATATGGATGTATGCGAGCTTAGTAGATGATTTGAGGTACTATATGGTTTCTGTTATGTGAACTTATGAAGGATTAGCTGAATCTTCAAACAGTATTGTGGCAGTAATAGAGTATGGGCATACTAAGTTATTGTGTGTTTTGTCCTACGACTTTGAGCCAAGTGGGGAGTCTGCTATTGATGATTTGATTGCATAGTTACGTGTTGCATTGGTTTTGGTTTGAGGAATACTTGTGGATCAGTTATGACTTGCAGAGGTTGAGATCGAGGATGACTCGAGTAAAGAAATTTCTAGAACGGGTTATGTTACACTTTACGGGTATATGGGAATCATGGATGATTGAGTTGTTATTCGTGAAGGATATAGTGTGCATGGAGTAGGAAATTGCTAGGTTGCTTAAAGGTGTGGATTATTTCTTTGGGTGTTGTTGTGCTAATGAGGCACAGGTCGTTTGGCCCGTTTGGGAGACACAATTGAGATTTGAGCAGAATGGATGACTCTCGAGAATATTCTAATGGATTCAAGATTTACATGTGGCAATTGAAAATTTATTCGGGTTTTCATATGGCAAGACTCCTAGATTTTCTCAGATGGTGTCGGCACTCGCAGTATTTCTGTATCACTATGAATTCTACATTTCTGTATCATAAAGGTAAAAGAAAACAACTTTAGATTCATAAAAGGTCTCTTGAGAGTGGGTGTCTCAGTTGTTGTACTTTTGGGGTGTTTAAGAGAAAATACAACGGCTTATGGGCCTTAAGGCGGTGTGGTTTTATTCTAGGATCTTTTGAGGTGAGTCTTGGTTGAAGATCATGGTATTATGGCGAGGAGGAGTGTCAATTTAAGGGTAATTCAGAAGGAACTTGGAGAAATAGGGCAGCCTGGTGTAGGTTGGATCAATAGGGTAATGGTATGCTCGATTCTTTTGGTTCTCAAGATGTGGTGAGTCTCTACATATGTTTTGTGGCAATACTCATTGGTTTGGCGACCTGCGTAGCTTGGTTGAGTTAGAAAAATTCAGTTCTGATGGCTTGGTTATGTGCTATTGGGTTTTGAAGAGTTCTCGATGGTTTCTACCATGGTTTGAGATGGATATTTTCCTACCGGCATGAGGAGCATGTTGCGTATTGTGATTTTCTCCTAGATGGGATCAAATGGAAGGTTTCTAACTTATCAGGTATGTATTTTGCTGGTGACTCAGAGTTGATTATGAGATTCTCTTACTTTTTCTATGATGGCATGATAAATGTGGCGTGTTATGTGCGATTGAGATTTACATGTGCAAGGTCATAGGTTCATTTCAAAAGGAATATCATAAATTCTTAGACAGTATGGATGGTTTCCAAAGTTTGGATGAATGCTATAACTATTTGGTAATTCCTGGGAAGGGTGTGCATTTCAAAAGGTGCATTGTGTTCAGACTTGTGGATGCTTCATTAGTATTGCAGTACTCGTCTGGTTGACTGACTGCTGATATTCAGATTTTTGCTATGTGGCAGGAAAGAATTTTAGAAGTATTCCTCGTGGAATGATCGCGTATGAGAGATTTGTAAGACATTCGGGCGGTGGAGTTGGGATCAAATATGGTGATTAGTGTGTTTTACGGATTTGGAGACGAAGCGTTCTCAGAAGCAGATTGTTTCGTGGTTATGGACTGTGAAGATATGGCCAAAGCTAGCTAGATGATAGTATATGTTATGGTTGGGTTATTGTGGACTTTCGGAGGATTATTTATCTATTTGTGGATGACCAGAGTTGATTGGGGCCCATTGGTGAGTCCAACGAGGATGTGTATTCTACACCAGGTCGGATTAGTTGGCTACATACTGCTTTTATGAGGGATGTGCCATTCGGTTAGAGTCGAGCTTATTCGTGTTTTGAGACGGTTCTATGAGTTACCCTTCTATGCTACGAGGGGTTGGGATCCGTTGGTTATAGGCACACATGGTGCGGTCCTATTTGGGCCTTATAGCGGAAATTGAGCGAGATGGATATTAGGGTGTTGAGTGATTGATTGCGCATTTGGTTATGTTCTTTCCAGACTGTGGTATTGTGTTATTAGTTGCTCCCTGGTTATGGTCATGCACCTTGGGTACTTGAGGTCATATTGTACATGGCTGTTGATTTTGGGCATGGTGGCTTGAGGTATTCCATATGGACAGTGTCTGGATGGGGTCACGCATTGCAGTTGGTTTTGTCGGGATATGATCCTTTATGTTAGATTCATGTATCTTGGTTCTACTATGCAAGATGGGTTTGTAACATTACGGTTGTGGTGGTACTTGTTGAGCTTGCGGGACGGTTCTCTTATTGGAGTCATTTTCTATGTTTGAGTACATTTGAATTGTTATGTATTGGTGCACGGATTGCACGGTTTGATAAGATGAGATCGTTAAACCTAGAATGGGTGCTACCGGATCTGATTGCAGTATAATTGGAACGATAACGTCGCTGATCAACTTAGAAATTGGCGATCTTATCGAAGGAGAGGGAGCTCTATGGCTTGTTGATATGATAAGTGGTTATGAGGTTCTGCGTGCTTCTTTTATCATTGATAGTGTACGAAGGTTTTAGAATAAGGTTTTGTTTGATATGAGGTTTATTACTAGTACCGGGTTTGCTTCGAGCAATTATCATGGTCAGAAATTATTGCTATGAGCATTTGAGTTATGTGGTATATCATGTGATTGCATCTTGGGCTATGGTTATGGCTTGATACAACTTGTTCAGGCTTATACAGTGTGTAGATGCGGGATTCGGAATTCCGGATGTTGTAAATTTGGTTCTAAGGTTCACCAGCTAAGGTCGAAGTAATGATCTTCAGTGATGTTGTGTTGTCGCGACTATATTGAATAGGGTGACGTGGGATCACCCCCGGGTATGCGCATGGCAAGGTCACAATGTGGTTTGATGACTTTGGAACAACTCTTGGCACGTTCGAGGACGAACGTATGTTTAAGTGGGGGAGGATGTAATGACCCGATCGGTTGTTTTGAGCACTTGCACATGGCTCAGTAGTTTGAGGGCATGAATAGCTCCATATGATGTATTATAACTTATGTGAATCATCGGTTTTTGTTTTCAGGTTATTCGAAATCGATTAGGAAGAATGAATTTCATGATTTAAGCTTTTAGTTGGAAGGGTTGACCAAATTTACTTTTGTGAATTCGACCCCGGAACGAAGGTTTGAGGGCTTTGTTAGGTCCGGATGGTGATTTTGGACTTGGACGTATGCCCGGATTTGCATTTGGATATTTCTAGAAGGATTCGACGCTAATTAGCGAAAGTTGAAAATTTGAAGGTCTAAAAAGTTCATAAGTTTGACCAAAAGTTGACTTTGAGGATATTGGATAGGATTTTGTTTCCGGGAATTGGAATAGCTTCGTTATTTCATTTGGAACTTATGTGCAAAATTTGGGTTCATTCTGGATTGATTTGATATGTTTCAACCCAAGTTTCGCGAAGAATTTGCCTGGGCAGAGCCTATAAAGCACTCTATTTCGGAAGTTTCGGCTATTTTAGCATACTTGGAGCTATGGAGCTTGGAATGAAGTGATATTTGAAGCAAGTTTCACCATGTGAATTGGGGTAAGTGTTCTCTACCCATTTTTGATTTTATATCATGAATCTATTCGTTTTTGGCATTTGATTGAGGATTTCAAGAGAAAGATTTGGGGGTTTTTGTCTAAAACTTCATAAAGCAAATTTTCGAGTTTTGAACATCAATTTTGAATCGGATTTGAGTGAAACTAGTATGGTTGGACTCGTAATTGAATGAGTTGTCGGGTTTTATAAGTTCCGCCGAGTTCCGAGACGCGGGCCCGGGTTGGACTTTTTGGTTGATTTTGGGATTTTGAGTAAAAAATCGACCTTTGTTAATTGGAATTGTTTCCTTAGGCTTTTGTTTTTGACGTATATGAGTTGCTTTTGGCTAGTTTTGAACCGTTCGGAGGTCGGTACTCGCTGATAGCATTTTTTGGAGTATCGTTTGCTTGCTCGGTGTTGGATTTGGCTTGTTCGAGGTAAGTAACACTTCTAAACTTGGTGCTGAGGGTATGAACCCCGAATATACGTGATATGTGTTTGGTGTTGAGGTGACGCACATGCTAGACGACAGGCATGTGGGCGTACACCGTGTGAATTGTGATTCGGTTATTTCTATGGTACTGTGTAGTCACCTAATCTTATTTGTATCCATGAAATCTCTACGTGCTAGAGTAATTGAGCTGTGATCCATGTTAGAAATCATGTCTACGCTATATGCTTATCCTATTAGGACCCACTGGGGTCATTTCTGCTGTTGAGTTACCTGTTTTTATTGAAATTACATACTAAGTCATACACATTCATCTATATATCATATCTCTGTCTCCATTACCATTTATTGACACATCATGTTATTATTTTTTGGCTGATCTTTCGTGACATTGTGAGCCGGGGAGACTTGAGAGTTGATGACTGAGTGAGGCCAAAGGCCTGTTTGTGAGTGATATTTATGGGAGCGGGCTGCACGCCGCAAAATGTTATTTTGCTTTATGCCATGATTGACTTGTTATAGCGCTTGGGCTAAAGGAGCCCCTTCGGAGTCTGTACACACCCCCAGTGAGCGCAGGTACCTACCGAGTACGAGTGCGGAGTGCCGAGTGTGAGTGCCGAGAGACTGGGAGGATTGAGTGACTGTGAGGATTGAGTGACTGGGAGGACTGAGTGAATTTATACTCTGAGAGTATGCATATGGGTTTATCACTAAGTTGTATAGCATTTGACATGCACACATGACATACAGACACAGAGATGCATTTTTCTCATGCTGTACAATATTGCACCATTCATGACATCACATACTCATTGACATGTAGGCGTAGAGATGTATTTTCCTCATGGCATTTTGACAAATGAAACATTTACTTGTTGAAATTTTTGGGAAAAATCACAATTTTACAAACTTACTCATATTGGGTGATTTTGGTAAAAAATTGGATTTTTGCTGATATACTTAAAAAACATGCCTATTTTTCGTAAACGTGAACGAGTTTAGCATCATACCTATGGGTTATTTTTCTTGCATTATTTTACTATATTGTTATGAACTGCTGCTGGTTATTGAAGTTGGACTCGGACCCTTGTCCCAGCTCGTCACTACTTTCAACCGATGGTTAAGTTTGTTATTTATTGAGTACATGGGGTCGGTTGTACTCATACTACACTTCTGCACCTTGCGTGCAGAAGTTGGATGCTGATGTTGTTGTGCACGGCGGGAGCTGGAATTGAAGATGTACCTGCTTTCCGATCATAGCTGCCTCTTGATCTTGGTAGCTTTGGAATTTTAATCTGTTCATGTATATTTCAAACATATGATATACCTTATTTCATAACAACTTTGTCAATTCTAATCTTAGAAGCTCATGATTTGTACTACCAGTCGTTGGAAAATTCTTGTATAAAAGCAGTTGTATTATCATTTCTTTTCTTTACAAATCTCATCAAATTTGTTAGTTGTTAATTGGCCTTACCTGACGGGTTGAGTTATGTGCAATCACGACTAGTTGGATTTTGGGTCGTGATATTTTTAATCAAATGAGAAAAAGCCTAGGGTTGTAACCTTGGTCTAGGTGCTAACGTAATGGGTAAATCAGGTTAATGCTTCTTTTATTGACCGCGGTATATTATGACTCTCAACTCTCAGTTATCCACTCAATACCTCTTAGTTATAGAGTGGTTATTCCCATATTGGCTTTCTCAAGTCTAATTGGGTATCAATTCAAACAATTCATATGAGGTGAAGTCGTGCTTTTCATATCTCTAGTTCAAACCATTTAATTAGACTAGCCAAAACCTTAACTAGCTCATTTCCTGTTAGTCAAATTTTTCTAGACTAAGTCCCTATTTCTCTTGTAAAACCAAGTCAAATAGGCATGAATCAATGATTGCAACTATTAATTCTAGAAATAATGCATAAACAAGGCTAAATAATAAATGCCCAATCATAAACAAGTACAAAATTAATAACCCATAAGGTTTACACACTAGGGTTGGGTCACAACCCTAGAGAAAATCTAGCTACTCATATTAGGAAGTGAAGAAAACAAAGAAGAAGAACTAATTAAAGCCATAAACTAAGATTAAAATGATAAAACTAATGATTCTTCACCCAAAATAGTCTCAACTTTCCCAAAACATCAAAAGATAACCACTGTAGTTGATTACTATTCTAAACTTGCGCTAAAAAAGTGTTTCCGTCTATATATAGTGCCTAAAATTCGCTGATAAAAATGTCCTTCGGGAGGTTCTACGACCACACAATTCCATGTGCGATTCGCACTTTTCTTCTCTTCTTCAGTTGGAGGAATTCTGCAGCCGCACAATTCCATCTGCGACAGTACTTCAACTTCTGCGACCGCACTTTTCCATCTGCCGCTGCACTTTGACAAGGCTTCACACTTGGTCGTTTTGCGTCTTCTTTGAACTTTGTGAAATCTTGTCAGTGCGATCAGGTTTTGCGGTCGCACAACTTGGTATGCGGACCTCATTTGTTAGAAATTCCTCTGAGGCTCAGATATCTTCTCTGCAGGTGCAGAAGTATTTCTGCAGACCACACTTTTTTCTGCGGTCGCAGAATTACTTTTGCGGACCGCACTTTGGCCTACTACACTCCTTCTTGCCTTTTTAAGATGGAATACTCCTTTTTGAGTTAGAATTCTTCGTTAAGGTCCAATTATCCAACATGCCTGTAATTTGGAAAATTTCATTAGTTTTGGGAACAAATATTAACACTTTTGGAATAAAACTAAAGCAAGAAGGTACTAATAAGTAGTTAAAATCCACAATTATCAGACCACGCAGGAGGAATTGTGATAGTGAGCCTGTGACCATGCCGGACGTACTGAGATATTGGCACGTGAGTCGTCCATGCAGTTGTGATTAATATTGTGGGCACGAGGTGCCATGAGTATAAGAGTCGTGATTTGGGACTCATGACTTATGATTATGAGATGAGTTATCTCAGAGTAATTTTTTTGTGTGACTTGGATTAGAACGACTTGATTAATTGATTATCACTTGTTTTCCTTATTTGGTTCTACTGATACTCTAACGGTGTTCTATTACTTTATTGTTTATTTCAGATGTTGATTCTTGTTGACATTTCCTGACTCATGCTTAGCTTTCATTAGTAGCTTTATACTTCTATACTGCACATGTTATTTTGACTAGTAGGTGTCTTGACTTGTACCTCGTCACTAGTCTACCAAGGTTAGTCTTGATACTTACTAGGTACATACCGTGGTGTACTCATAATACACTTCTACACATTTTTGTGCAAATCCAGGTATTGGAGATATCGGACTCAGGCAGAGTTAGCTTCTTGATCGCGAGGATTCAAGGTAGAGCTTTTGGTCATCGCAGTCCCTTGGAGTCCTTTCCCCTTTTATTGTACAGCCAGTTTGTTATCGGAACAATTTTATATTTCGATTTTTGAGATCTTTCTATGTATTCAGCTAGAGTTCGTGTACTCTGTATTACCTAGTCTCAGGAGATTGTTATGATTATTGCCACGTAGGCTTATTTCACTTTTGTTTTGATATTTATATTATACTTTGTTTAAAATATCTCTGTTAAACTAACTTAATTATTGTGAGTAATCGACTTACTAAATTTTAGAAACTAAATGCCATCACGACACTTATGGTGGAATTTTGGATCATGACAAAAACTATTTCAGTCAATTCTCGGGGCAAATTTGTAGAACAGATCATGCCATACTTGGACGCATCAAACGATAAGCCTGTCCTAATGGTTATGCAGCTCATACGAGTTCACAAATTTCAAAGTATTCAAATTTTGCATTACATTTGAGTTTTCTTATGTGTATAATTAACAACATATGATTAAATAAAAGTTATGCGTTCAGTCAAGTTATTTAACGACTATATAATTCATTTTCTTTAATTTCATAAAGATTTTGTTATAAGGTACATTACATTAAGAAGCAAGATATGACAATTAAAATTTTGTTAAAAAGATATGATCTAATGTACTCCAATAAGACGTATTAAAATTTATCATGATTTTTATTCTTCAATATAGTCCACGAAACGTGCATGTACTAATAAGGGGCATAGCTAGCATTGCAGTTAGTAATTCGTTCGAAATCAGTAACTTAGTTTAAATTTAGTTTTTATTTTAACACATTTATTTAATATGTACGAATTACCAAGTTAGAACCCAAGAATTTAAAAAGCTAGAATATCAAACTCATAAACTTCAAATCCTTGATCAGCCTCTAATACTGATATCTAATACTAGTATCCCTTTAATATGTCCCTATTCAGAAAATTAGAAACTTGTCAACTGCAACACCTCGCTGTTCAAGTTTATACAATGTTGAATCATCTATGTAGTGAGATGATTACTGGATATATATAGCATATTCATGAATCATGGGACTGCTAAAATTATTAAGTATTATTTGTTAAAGACATACTAGCAAGCTACTCCCTTGGCCAAAAATTGAAACGAGATCACTAGATCCACACGTAAGTTAAAAAGATATGGTATATCTCTTCTGTCATTATGTGTGCAAGTGGTTAAAGTTCAAACTAATTATAGTAACCGAGAATTGAAGTTAGAAATTTCCAAAAAAGAAAAGGGTTAGAAATTAGAATAATCGCCTGGACCATCCAAATTTTATTCATATATTAGGTTTAGATGTTAGGTTTAGAGACACCATACCTGAGTTGTATATAGGGTCCTGTCTTGCTTGGCTACTACATGAGGACAGAGTTGCAACAATTACAACCAGGTTACGCCACCCAAGAGGCCAAGACTATCAAAATAAGATTTAAATTAAGTATACACTAACAATGTACTCCTTAATTAAATAATTTCTATACATAGTATTTTTTTTGGTAATTAAATTTTTTTATTCCCAGTGAAATAAGTACAAGTACTAAAAAAAACACCCCATAGTTTTCATACTAAAGTTGAACATACTATATATATATATATATATATATATATATATATATAGTAATTTTAAGGTACGCGCGTTGCGTGTATACCCATACTAATGAAGACATAACTTAATGGATTATATAAATATTATTAAACGATGTGTATAGATTATGAAATGAAATTTAAAGAAAAAATATATATTCCTGAAAATGATGAATGTTGATTCCATTTAGTTAACACACCAAAAAATAAATCCTGCCCCTAGAAGCCCTCGGAGCTTATAGTGATTTTTGATGACTTCTTTGGGAATATCTTATTAAAATTATTGTTATTGTGTGACTTAATACTGAAAAGAAACAAGTGGCACAAAAATAATTTATCATAATTATCCAAAGATTTTCAAATAAGATAGATTAGAAAATTATATATTTTAATTTTTTAGAGATTTGAAAATGAAGAGGTTGTCGTACGAAATATGGATGTGTATCGATAGTGCAATATTTTACACCTTTAACGTGTCCAATATTCTACATATAGCCTACTTTCTTGTATAAATTTTATGTCACTAAATAATAGTTGGGTAGAAGTTAGTGAGAAAAAAATTGAAATTATCTGAAAGTGAAAGCTAGGAATAAAGATATAAAAAACAGAGCAGGAAACTCGAGCAGGAAACTCGATGAATATATATAAGCGGTCTATGATGCAGTAATACAAATACATTTTTATGATCTCTTTAGTCTTCGTACAAACATATTTTTCATTGTTTAAAATGAGATCATACGTTAGTTGTTTGATCGGTTGATAACTACTCTTTTAATATGTTTGAATGATTATCATCTAATTTTAGCAAGTATATTAGGTGTGTGAATAATATTTCATAATAGTAGCTAAAAAGATTGGAAGCTTACATATAAGAGGTAAAGATATCTGCGAAGTGTGAGGTTTTTTGGTAAACCGTGCGGGCTTGGCTCAATTTAATGTGGTTCGGTCAATGTGACCTACGTCCATACGCAAAAATGAGTAATTTTAGTATACCAACAATAGTACAAACGAGATTATAAAACTAGAGTAAACACTCTAATTAGTCCCAAATATCCCAATAGAATAACCTTATAAGATCATTTCACGTAAAGGATTTACACAATTATTTTCCAACACTCAATTTCTTACAAAATATTCTAAAATGAAAGAAAGGGAAATGTCACGACCCAAAACTCAACCTGTCGTGATGGCGCCTATCATGGTACTAGGCAAGCCGACTACTCAGATATTTCCAATACTTTCAAATTTAAAAATACAAAAACAGATTTAGATAAGTAAAAATCTCATAAAAACTGATAAAAACCGTCACAACTTGATACAGAAGTTTCCCAAAATCAGGGTGTCACTGAGTTCATGAGCATCTATACAAATACAAAGTCTAATACTTTGTCTAAGAAAGCAGAAACTGACTACATAAAACTGAGGGATAAGGGAGGAGAGTCAAGGTCTGCGGACACTAGAGCATCTACGTCGAAAATCTCCAAATAACTGAATAACTCAGAGAATCAGCAATCACTGTATCCGAAAACACATGGATCTACACACGCAGTGTAGGGTGTAGTGTGAGTACAACCAACTCAGTAAGTAACAAGTCTAACTATTGGGTTGAAAGCAGTGCTTCACATGGTATAGTTCAATTACATAAATACGATACAGAAGGGTAGACATGCTTCCAAATTTAATAGATAAAGCCCAAGCAAATAGGATATCCCAAATAAAACAGAGATAAGAAATGATGCATCTCGATATCAACATGTCAGTTGTGGATGCCAACTGGAGTACAAAACAGTGATGAAATCATGTGCATACTCTTAGAGTATCAATCTCAGTCCTCCCATTCAGTCCATCCTTACGGTCACTCAGTCCTTAGAGTCACTCCATTCTCACAGTCACTTAATCCTCCCAATTACTGCGAACTCGTGCTGGGCACTCGCACTCGCACTCATTAGGTACCTGCGCTCACTGCTATTGCTTTCGCACCCGTGACCCACTTAACCACATCTGCGGTCTTGCAGGTGCGGACACTTTCTCCACTTCTACGGTTGTGCCTGAAGGTCCCTGCCTTCGCAGAAGCGATCACATACGTGCAGATGCGAGAGCACATCTGCGGACCTTCCTTCGCACCTGCGCTCCACATCCTCTTCACTTAGCTTCGTTTCTGTGACCCCTTTTCCGTAGGAGCGACTTCGCTTTTGCGGCCACCTCTTTACACCTGTGATAGTCCCTTTGCCAGACCAACTTTGCTTCTGCACCACTCCAGCCGCAGCTGCGACCAATCCCCTTGCAGGTGCAATCACACCAGAAGATCCCGTAGCTCCAGCAATGCTTCAAGTCTCATTTTTGATCCGTTAACCATCTGAACTCCACCCGAAGCCCCTAGAATCTTAACCAAATATACCAACGAGTCCTAAAACACAAGACGAACTTAGTGGAGCCCTCAAATCACATCAAACAACCTCAAAAATATGAATCTCACCCGAATTCAAGCCTAATAAAAACTAAGGAATTCCAACTTCTACAACGATGCCGAAACCTATCAAATCAAGTCCGATTGACCTCAAATTTTGCACACAAGTCATAAATGACACAACGGACCTACTTCAACGAAGCTATCAAAACCATCAAAACTCCATTCTAGAGTTGTTTACACCTAAGTCCACATCCGGTCAAGGTTTACAACTTAAGATTCCAACTTTGAGACTAAGTGTCTCATCTGATTCCGAAACATCCCCTGAACTGAACCGACTACCCCGGCAAGTCACATAACAATAATTGAGCATAAAATAAGCAGTAAATGGGGAACAGGGCTACAACAATCAAAACGCCCAGCCAAGTCGTTACATCCTCCCCTTCTTAAACAAATGTTCATCCTCGAGCGGGCCTAGAAACATACGTGGAGTCTCAAATAGGCGTGGATATTTGCCCCGCATCTCCCGCTCGGTCTCCCAAATGGCCTCCTCAACTGGATGACCTCTCCACAACACCTTCACTGAAGCTATGTTCTTGATCTCAACTTTTGAATCTACCGATCCAAAATGGCCACCGGCTCTACATCACAAGTCAAATCACCATCCAACTCGTGATGAAATCCAAAATATGAGACGGATCATCGGCATACTTCCAGAACATAGAAACATGAAATACTGGATGAACACTCGATAGACTAGGTGGCAAGGCAAGATTGTAAGCCACCTCTCCAATCCTCTGAAGCACCTTAAATGTCCTAATATACCGAGGACTCAACTTGCCCTTCTTCCCCAACCTCATAACACCCTTCATGGGTGAAACCTTGAGTAGTACCTTCTCCCTAACCATGTAAGCAACAACACGAACCTTCCGATCGGTGTAAGGCTTCTGTCTAAACTACGTTGTGTGAAGCCGATCCTGAATCAATTTAACCTTGTACAAAGCATCCTGAACCAAGTCAGTACCCAATAGCCTAGCCTCACCCAGCTCAAACCATCCCATCGGAGACCGACACCGTCTCCCATACAAAGCCTTATACAGAGCCATTTAAATGCTCGATTGGTATCTATTGTTGTAGGCAAATTCTACGAGCGATAGGAACTGATCCCAAGGATCCCCGAAATCTATGACACAAGCGCGTAGCATATTCTCCAATATCTGAATAGTGCGCTCAGACTGCCCGTTCGTTTGAGGGTGAGATGTTGTACTCAACTCAACCTATGTGCCCAACTCTCGCTGTATGGTTCTCAGAAACTGCGATGTAAACTACGTGCCTCGATCTGAAATGGTAGACACCGGCACACTGTGAAGGTGAAAAATCTCACCGATGTAAAGCTCAGCCAACCGCTCCGAAGAATAGGTAGTCCCAACACAAATGAAATGCACAGACTTGTTCAACCGATCCACAACCACCCAAATAGCATCAAACTTCCTCAAAGTCCGTGGGAGCCCAGCTACAAAATCCATGGTGATGCGCTCTCATTTCTACTCCGGAATCTCAATCCTCTGAAGTAATCTACTCGGTCTCTGATGCTCATACTTCACCTGTTGAAAACTTAGGCACCAAGCTACAAACCCCACTATATCCTTCTTCATCCTCCTCCACCAATAATGCTGCCTCAAGTCCTGGTACATCTTCACGGCACCTGGATGAATGGAATACCGTGAACTATGGGCCTCATCAAGAATAAACTCACATAGCCCATCTATATTAGGTACACAAATCCGAGCCTGCATCCTTAACACCCCATCATCCCCAATAGTAACATCCTTGGCATCACTGTTCTGAACGATGTCCTTAAGGACAAGCAAATGGGGATCATCATACTGCGCTCTTTAATGCGATCATATAAGGAAGACTAAGAAACCACACAAGCTAGAACCAGGCTGGGCTCTGAAACATCTAATCTTACGAACTGCGTGGCCATGGCCTAAACATCAATTGCAAGCGGTCTCTCACCAACAGGGATAAATGCAAGGCCACCACCCATACTCATCGCCTTTCTACTCAAGGCATCAGCCACCACATTGGCCTTCTCCAGATGATACAGAATAGTGATATCATAGTCCTTTAGCAGCTCCAACCATCTCCGCTGCCTCAAATTTAGATTCTTTTGTTTGAACAAGTGCCGGAGACTCCGATGATCCATAAATACCTCACAAGACACACCGTAGAGATAATGCCTCCAAATCTTCAATGCATGAATGATGGTAGCCAACTCCAAATCATGAACATGGTAGTTCTTTTCATGGGTCTTCAACTGACACGAAGCATAAGCAATCACTATACCCTTCTGCATCAAGACATGCCCTATATCTATCCGAAAAGCTTCAATATACACTATATAAGAGCCCGACACTGAAGGAAAAACTAGAGCTGGAGCTGTGTTCAAGTATTGAGCTTCTGAAAGCTCTCCTCACACTCATCCGAGCACTTGAAAGGAGCACCGTTCTGGGTCAATTTGGTCAAAGACGCTGCAATAGATGAGAAACCCTCCACGAAGCGACGATGATAACCGGCCAAGTCGAGAAATCTCTGAATCTCAGTAGCTGAAGATTGTTTGGGCCAACTCTGAACTGCCTCTATGTTCTTTGGATCCACCTTAATCCCCTCATTAGACACCACGTGCCCCAAGAACGCCATCGAACTAAGTCAAAACTCACACTTGGAGAACTTGGCATAAAGCTTCTCCTTGCTCTGCCGCTGTAATACAATCTTCAAATGCTAGGTATGCTCCTCCTGGCTACGTGAGCACACCAGGATGTCATCAATGAATACTATGAAAAACGAGTCGAGATATGGCTGAAATACACTATTCATCAAATGCATGAATGCTGCTGGGGCGTTGTCAGCCCAAAAGTTATCACAAGGAACTCATAGTGACCATAACGGGTCCTTAATGCCGTCTTTAGAATATCCAAGTCTGGAATCTTCAACTGGTGATACTCAGACCTCAAATTAATCTTGGAGAATAACCTCACTCCCCGAAGCTGGTCAAATAGATCCTTAATGCATGACAAGGATACTTGTTCTTGATTGTAACTTTGTTCAACTACCTATAGTCGATGCACATCCGCATAGTGCTATCCTTCTTCTTCACAACAAAACTGGTGCACCCCACGATGACACACTTGGCCTAATAAACTCCTTATCAAGAAGTTCCTGAATTTGTTCTTTCAATTCCTTCAATTCAGCTGGTGCCATACGATACGAAGGAATAGAAATGGGCTGGGTGCCCGGCACAACGTCGATACCAAAGTCAATATCCTTGTCGGATGGCATGTCTAGCAGGTCTGCAGGAAACACATCTTGAAAGTCCCGCGCCACTAGAACATAATCAATAGTAGGGGTTTCAGCACCAACAGCCCTCACAAAAGCCAAATGTGACAGAGACCCCTTCCCAACCATCTGTTGGGCCTTCAAATAAGAAATCACCATGCTGAGAGCATAATCTAGAGAACCTCTCCACTCGATCCTTGACAACCCCGCCATCGCCAAAATCAGGGCCTTAGCGTGAAAATCCAGAATAGCATGAGGAGACAACCAATCCATACCCAAAATCACGTCGAAATCAACCATACTAAGCAATAAGAGATCAACTCTGGTCTCCAATCCCCCAATAGTCACTACACACGACCGATATACACGGTCTACAATAATAGTATCGCCTACCGGCGTAGATATATGAACAGGTGAAACTGAGGACTCACTGGGCATATCCAAAGAACGAGTAAAATAGGGTGATACATAGGAATAAGTAGAACCTGGTTCTAATAATGTGGAAGCATTTTCGTGGCACACTGAGACAATACTTATGATCAGTGCATTGAAAGCAACACCATCTGGCCGTGCAGGAACAATATAGAATTAGGCTTGGCCACCACCTGATCAGCCTCCCACTCTAGGGCGACCCCTAGCTGCCTGAGTCCCACCCCGAACAGGCTGGGCGAGTGGTGAAGTAACTGGTGCGAAAGTCATAGCCTGATCCCTTTACTGAACTGGACCTCCCGGGCGGTGAGGACACTACCTCCACATATGCCCAAACTCCCCGCGCTCGAAGTAACTCCCCGGTGGTGGTGGTAGGGACTACATCGGGGCCCGAGCACCAGAATAACTACTAGAAGAACTTGGTGTGGATGAACCCTGAACCAAAGGTGCACGGAATGAACTCTGAGCTGGGAGTGCACTGAGAGATGACTGTCCTGCTCAAGAACTGTATGTTCCATGGCTAGCTGATGCACCACGATGAACTAGACGAGCCATCTGAGCCGGCCTATAAGGACGATTCCTGCAGTGCTGGAACTGACCCCTAGAAGGAACACCGCAGAAACCACCCGAACCACGAGGCCTCTTAGCCTCCTTCTCCTCACGCTCCTGACTACGGGCCATCTCTAGCCGCCGAGCAATATCAACCACCTCATCGGACCAAGCACAGGATACACTCTCCCGAGTCATAACAAAATTCAACTGATAGTGGAGGCCATCAATGAACCTCCTAATCCTCTCCCTCTCAGTGGGAACCAACCAAACTGCGTGACGATCCAACTATGATGATCTCATCTCATACTGGGTCACGGACATGCCATTCTTAAAATAACCGCTCGAACTACCTGAGCAGCTCCTCCCTGCGGGTTTGTGGCACAAACTTCTCCAAGAAGAGAACGGAGAACTCGTACCATGAAAGTTGTGCAACACTGACTGGCTTGCTCCTCTTATAAGCCTCACACCATTTGACAGCCCCAGTAAACTGAAAAAGTAGTAAATGAGACCCCATTGGTCTCCAAAATACCTGCGATACGAAGAATCTCCTGGCACCTATCCAGGAAGTCTTGGGCATCCTCTAACTCAGCCCCACTAAATGATGGAGGTTGGAGTTTCCCAAATCACTCTAGTCTCTTCGGCTCATCATTCATAATGGGACCCACTTAGGCCTGAGCAACTGCAACCAGCTAGGCTGGTAGTACCCCAAGTGTCTGAAGTCCATGTATCACCTGCTCTGGAGTACAGGAGGTGGGAGTTTAAGTACCTTCACTGGCTTGAGAAGTGGCTGGCGCGGTCTGAACAAAAACTGCCTGAGCAAGGCTGGTGCAGACAGTCAATATCTACGCCAAAGCCTCCTGAAGGCCTGGAATCACAATGGGCACAGCTGGTGCCTGAGCTAGCCCCACTGGCTCAACCATATTTGGTACCTGATCTTGAGCTGGAGCAATTGGTGGATCTGCAGGTGCTGCTCTAGCTACTGTATGAGCTGCACCCCAGCTCCTACCGCGGCCTCGGCCTCTCATGGTCCTAGTCGGTGGTACTGGTAGTTGTCCGTTCGCTCTGCTAGCACGTGTCCTCACCATCTGTGAGAGAATAGAATACCGAAGGTTTAGTTCCTAATCAACAAATTCGCACGACAAGAATACAAGAATGTGAAGTTTTCCTAAAGGTTCATTAGCCTCTCGAAGATAAGTACAGACGTCTCCTTACTGATCCGCAAGACTCTACTAAGCCTGCTCATGACTCGTGAGACCATGTAACCTAGGCTCTAATACCAACTTGTCACGACCCAAAAGTCAACCATTCGTGATGGGGCCTATCATGGTACTAGGCAAGCTGGCTACTCAGACATTTCTAACACTTTCATATTTAAAATATACTAAAATAGGTTTAGATAAGTAAAAATCTCATAAAAACTGATAAAAACCGTCACAACTCGATACTGAAGTTTTTCAACATCAGGGTGTCACTGAGTTCATGAGCATCTATACAAATACAAAGTATGATACTCTGTCTAAGAAAACAGAAACTGAATACATAAAACTGAGGGATAAGGGAGGTGAGTCAAGGTCTGCAGATGCCATAACAGCTACCTCAAAAATCTCCAAATGGGAAACAATTCTGAGAATCAGCAACCACCATGTCCGGAAACACATGGATCTTCACATGAAGTACAGGGTGTAGTGTGAGTACAACCAATTTAGTAAGTAAGTCTAACTATTCGGCTGAAAGCAATGACGGGCTTCACATGGTAAAATTTAATTACAGAAATACGATACAGAATGGTAGACATGCTTCCAAATTTAACTGATAAATCCCAAATAGATAGGATATGCCAAATACAATGGAGATAAGAAATTATGCATCGCGATATCTATATGTCAGTTGCGCATGCCAACTGGAGTACAAAACAGTGATGAAATCATATGCATACTTTTAGAGTATCATTCACTCAGTCCTCCCATTCACTCCATCCTCACGGTCACTCATTCCTCACAGTCACTCAGTCCTCACAGTCACTCAATCATCCCAATCGCTTGACACTCGCTCGGCACTCGTACTCGCACTCAGAAGGTACGTGCGCTCAATGTGGCTGTGCAGACTCCTGAGGGGAAAATCCAGCCCAAGCGCTATAATAAGCAAATCATGGCTTGAATCAATAAAACATAATGTGGCGTGCAGCCGAACCCATAAATATCCTCATAATCAGGCCCTTGGCCTCACTTAGTCATCAATCTCTCCAGTCTCTCAGGTTCACAATAATCATGATAAATCTGCCCAAACAATGATGATATGATGTATCAATAAATGGAAACAAAGACTGAGATATAATATACAAATAATAGCTATGACTGAGTACATAATTGCAAATTAAGCAAATAATTCAACATGCAATACGACCTCTTTGGGTCCCAACAATACCATCATGTAGCCTAAGTATGATTTCTAACATGACTCGCAGCTCAATTTCTCTAACACATGGAGAATAAGTGGATAACAACAAGATTATTCAACTATATAGTTCCACGAAATTGATCAAGTCATAATTCCTATGGTGCACGCCCACACGCCCATCACCTAGCATGTGCGTCACCTCAACACCAATCACATAACACGTAATTCGAGGTTTCATACCCTCAGAACCAAGTTTAGAAGTGTTACTTACCTCAAACCGTGCAAATATCTACTCCAATAAGCCCTTGCCTCACGAATCGGCCTCCAAATGCCTCGATTCTAGCCACAAATAATTCGATACAATCATCACGAACTAAAGGAATCAATTCCATGAGAAAATACTAAGTTCTTAATCAAAAGTCAAAAAGTCCACTCAAAAGTTGGCCTCCGGCCCCACATCTCGAAATCTGATAAAAGTTACAAATCCAGAAGCCCATTCAACCACGAGTCTAAGCATACAAAATTTACCAAATTCCGATACCAAATCACCACTCAAATCCCCAAATTAAACTCTCCAAATCCCTAAACTCAAAATCCTAAATTCAACCTCCAAAACAAACAAACTAGGTGGGAAATTTCAATGGGGAAACAAGATTATTGAATAAAAATGATCAAAAGTGACTTACCTTAAGAAGCCCTTGCAATCCCTCTCAGAAATCACCTTGGTTCGAGTTTGCAAGTCCGAAATGAGAAAATCACGAAACCCTTCGGATTTAACACTGCCAGTGTTTTTGCACCCACGACCCACTTAACCGCATCAGCGGTCTTGCAGGTGCAGACACTTCCTCCGCTTTTGCGGTTATGCCTGAACGTTCCTTCCTTCCCTTCTGCGACCACATAGGTGCAGATGCGAGACCGCTTCTGCGGATCTTCCTCCGCACTTGCGCTCCAAATCCTCCTATTTGAGCTTCACTTATGCGACCCCTTTTCCGCAGGAGCGACTCCGCTTCTGCGGCCACCTCTTCGCACCTGCGATGCTCCCGTTGGTAGAACAACTTCGCTTCTGCACCACACCAGCCGCACCTGCGCCTAATCCCCTCGCAGGTGCGATCACACCAGAAGATCCCCCAACTTCAACAATGCTTCAAGTCTCATTTTTGATCCATTAACCATCCGAACTCCACCCAAGACCCTCGGGACCTCAACCAAACATACGAACAAGTCCTAAAACACGATACAAACTTAGTCGAGCCCTCAAATCACATAAAACAATATCAAAAATATGAATCGCACCCTAATTCAAGCCTAATGAAACTAAGAAACTCCAACTTCTTCAACGATGACGAAACCTATCAAGTCAAGTGAGATTGACCTCAAATTTTGCACATAAGTCATAAATGACACAACAAACCTACTCTAAGGAGCTATCGAAACCATCAAAACACCATCCCGGAGTCGTTTACACCTAAGTCTACATCTGGTCAACCTTTTCAACTTAAGCTTCTAACTTGATACTAGGTGTCTCATCTCATTCGAAAACATCCCCGGAACCGCACCGACTAACCCAACAAGTCACATAACAACAATTGAACATATAAGAAGTAAATGGGGGAACGGGGCTACAAAACTCAAAATGACCGACCGGGTCGTTACATCCTCCCCCTCTTAAACACACGCTCATCCTCAAATAGGTCTAGAAATGCACGTGGAATCTTAAATACGCATGAATATCTAGTCAGCAACTCCCACTCGGTCTCCCAAGTAGCCTCCTCAACTGGCTGACCTCTCCACTGCACCTTCATTTAAGCTATGTTCTTTCAACTCAACTTTCGAACCTGCCGATCCAAAATGGCCACCGGCTCCACATCATAAGTCAAATCACCATCCAACTGAACCATGCTGAAATCCAAAACATGAGATTTCTGGAGCGTAGAAAAATGAAATACTAGATGAACGCTCGACAGAGTAGGCGGCAAGGCAAGCTTGTAAGCCACCTCTCCAATCCTCGGAAGCACCTCAAACGGCCCAATATACCTAGGGCTCAACTTGCCCTTCTTCTCGAACCTCATAACACCCTTCACTGGTGAAACCTTGAGAAGTACCTTCTCCTCAACCATGTAAGCCACATCACTACCTTCCGATCGGCTTAACTCTTCTGTCTAGACTGCACAGACTGCACCGTCCGAAGCTGATCCTGAATCAATTTAACCTTGTCCAAAGCATCCTGAACCAAGTCAGTACCCAATAGCCTAGCCTTACCTAGCACAAACCATCCCACCGAAGACAGACACTGTATCATATACAAAGCCTCATATGGAGCCATCTCAATTCTCGATTGGTAACTGTTGTTGCAGGGAAACTCTGCGAGCTGCAGGAACTGATCCCAAGAACCCCCAAAACATATGACACAAGAGCGTAGCATATCCTTCAATATCTGAATAATGCGCTTGAACTGCCCGTCCATCTGAGGGTGAAATGATGTACTCCGCTCAACCTTTGTGCCCAACGCTCGTTGCACGACTCTCCAAAACTGCAATGTAAACTGCGTGCCCCGATCTGAAATGATAGACACCTACACACCGTGAAGGCAAACAATCTCGCGGATGTAAATCTCAGCCAACCGCTCTGAAGAATATGTTCCAACTGGAATGAAAGGCTGGGGCTTGGTCAACCATTCCACAATGACCCAAATAGCATCAAACTTTCTCGAAGTCCGTGGGAGCCCAACTACAAAATCCATGGTGATATGCTCCCATTTTCACTCTGGAATCTCAAGCGTCTAAAGTAATCCGCCCGGTCTCTGATGCTCATACTTCACCTGTTGACAATTTAGGTGTCGAGCTACAAACCCCACTATATCCTTCTTCATCCTCCTCCACCAATAGTGCTGCCTCAAGTCCTAGTACATCTTTGCGGCACCAGGATGAATGGAGTACCGCGAACTGCAGGCCTCCCTAAGAATCAACTCACATAGTCCATCTGCATGAGGCACACAAATCCGACCCTGCATCCTTAACACCCCATCATCCCCAATAGTAACATCCTTGGCATCACCATGGTGAACTGTGTCCTTAAGGACAAGCAAATGGGGAACAACATACTGGTGCTCTCTGATGCGATCATATAAGGAAGACCGAGAAAACACACAAGCTAAAACCCCGCTGGGCTCCGAAACATCTAATCTCACAAACTGATTGGCCAAGGCCTGAGCATCAACTGTAAGCGGTCTCTCACCAAAAAGGATAAATGCAAGGCTACCCATACTCACCGCCTTTCTACTCAAGGCATCGACTACCACATTGGCCTTCCTGAGATGATACAGAATGGTGATGTCATAGTCCGTTAGTAGCTCCAAGCATCTCCGTTGCCTTAAATTTAGATCCTTTTATTTGAACAAGTGCTGGAGACTCCAATGATCCGTAAATACCTCACAAGAAACCCTGTAGATATAATGCCTGCAAATCTTCAATGCATGAACGATGGAAACCAACTCCAAATCATGAACAGGATAGTTCTTTTCATGGGGCTTCAAATGGCGAAGCATATGCAATCACTCTACACTGTATAAGAGCCCGATGCTGAAGGCAAAACTATAACTGAAGCTATGGTCAAGGCAGTCTTGAGCTTCTGAAAGCTCTCCTCACACTCATCTGACCACCTAAAAGGAGCACCCTTTTGGGTTAATTTGGTCAAAGGCACAACAATAGACGAGAAACCCTCCACGAAGCGACAATAATAACCGGCCAAGCCGAGAAAGCTCCGAATCTTAGTAGCCAAGGACGGTCTAGGCCAACTTCGAACCGTCTCTATCTTCTTTGGGTCCACCTTAATCCCCTCACTGGACACCACGTGCCCCAAGAATGCAACCGAACTAAGCTAAAACTCACACTTGGAGAACTTGGCACAAAGCGTTTCCTCTCTCAGCCGCTGTAATTCAATCCTCAAATGCTGGGCATGCTCCTCCTTGCTACATGAGTGCACCAGGATACCATCAATGAGTACTATGACAAACGAGTGAAGGTATGGCCGAAATACATTGTTCATCAAATGCATGAATGTTGCTGGGGCATTGGTCAGCTCAAAAGACATCACAAGGAACTCATAGTGAGCATAATGGGTCCTTAATGCCGTCTTTAGAATATCCGAGTCCTGAATCTTTAACTGGTGGTACCCAGACTTCAAATCAGTCTTGGAGAACACCCTTGCTCCCTGAAGCTGGTCAAATAGATCATTAATGCGCGACAAAGGATACTTGTTCTTGATTGTAACTTTGTTCAACTGCCTATAGTCGATGCACATCCGCATAGTACCATCCTTCTTCTTCACAAACAGAACTGGTGCACCCCACAATGACAGCTAGGCCTAATAAACCCCTTATCAAGAAGTACCTGAATCTGCTCTTTCAATTCCTTCAACTCAGCTGCTGCCATATGATTCAGAGGAATAGAAATAAGCTGGATGCATGGCACTAAGTCAATATCCCTGTCGGGTGCCATGCCCGGCAGGTCTTCTAGAAACACATCCGGAAAGTCTCGCACTACCGGAACAAAATCAATAGTAGGGGTATCAGCACCAACATCCCTCACAAAATCCAAATATGATAGAAACCCCTTCCTAACCATTCGTTGGGCCATCAAATAAGAAATCACCATGCTGCGAACATAATCTAGAGAACCTCTCTACTCAATCTTTGGCAACCCCGGTATTGCCAACGTCACAATCTTAGCGTGATAATACAGAATAGCATGACACGGAGACAACCAATCCATACTAAAAATCACATCGAAATCAACCATACTAAGCAATACGAGATCAACTCTAGTCTCCAATCCCCCTATCGTCACTACACAGGACTGATATACATGGTCCACAACAATAGTATCGCCTACTGGCGTAGATACATGAACAGGTGAAACTAAGGACCCACTGGGAATGTCCAAATAACGAGTAAAATAGGATGATACATAGGAATAAGTAGAAATAGGGTTAAAATTTTGAAGCATCTTTGTGTCTTACTGAGACAATACCTGTGATCACTACATCTGAAGCAACAACATCTGGCCTGACAGGAATAGCATAGAATCAGGCCTGACCACCTCTTGATCGGCCTCCCCCTCTAGGGCGAACCCTAGCTGCCTGAGCCCCACCTCGAGCGGACTGGGTGGGTGGTGAAGTAATTGGTGTGGAAGTCATAGCCTGACCCCTCTGTTGAACTGGACCTCCTGGCGGTGAGGACACTACCTCCATATATGCCTAACCTCTATGCACTCGAAGCAACTTCCAGTGGTGGTGGTGGGAACTACATCAAGGCACAAGTACCAAAATAACTGCTAGAAGAACCTGGTACGGATGAACCCTGAACCACAAGTGCACGAGATGAACTCTGAGCTGGGAGTGCACTGAGATATGACTGACCCGATCGAGCACTGCATGATCCATGGCTAGCTGATGCACCACAATGAACTGGACAAGCCATCTAAGCGGGCCTATAAGGACGACCCTTGCTGTGGTGGAACTGGCCCCCAGAAGAACACCGCTGAAACCACCCGAACCACGAGGCATCTTGGCCTCCCTCTCTTCACGCTCTTGACTATGGACCATCTCTAGCCGCCGAGCAATATCAACCACCTCATTGAACCGAGCACCAAATACACTCTCTCGAGTCATAACAAAACGCAACTGATAGTGGAGTCCATCAATGAACCTCCTAATCCTCTTCCTCTCAGTGTGAACCAACCAAACTGCGCGATAAGCCTGATCACGTCCAAAGCACACCTCAAAAGAGGTATCAAACGGTGTATGCAATAATAGAAACCCAACTAAGAGTCCGAATCGAATCCACTGGGAGCTAAGATGGAAGTTAGGGGTATATATTTCAATTTGAGCAATTGGATTATCTAAATTGCACTTCCAACACAAGGATTTATTTTGTATTTCTAATGTTACAGTAGTGATTGTAAAATAAAAAAAGGAGACTAGAGATTATTTTTATAATGTTTTTTCAAATTGATAAAAAGCTTAGGGCTATGACCATGACCTGGGTGTTCGCCTAATAGGATAAAGACTTTAATGCTTGTTTTGTCGATTGGGGTGTATTATAGCTCTCAACTCTAAATTACCGACTTAATACCTCTCGGCTAGAGAGTGGTTTTTCCAATTTGTCTTTTCTCAAGGCCAAATGGGTATCACCTAAAATATTTGATAAGAGCTCAAGTCGGGTTATTACTATCTCTAGGTCGAACCCTTTAATTGGGTTAAGCAATCTCTCAATTGACTCAGTTCCTTGTTAGCCTAGTTGTCCTAGACTAGGTCCCTCTTTCTCAAGTAGAGACTAAATCAAATAGGCATGAATTAATATTTGCAACTAATAATTCTATAATTAAAGCATGAGCTAAGCTAAATAATCAACACCCAATCATAAACAAGCATTAAATTAGATACCCATAAGGTTTAAATACTAGAGTTGGGTCACAACCCTAGTAAAAGTTTAGCTACTCATAATGGGGTTTAAAAATGAGGAAGAAAAACTAAATAAACTCATAATGGAAGCTTAAAATGATTAAATCTATTGTAAATACACCAAAACAATGTAAAACTTCTTAAAGTAGTAAAGAAAAACGGCTACAGCAACTTCAGACGTTCAAACTTGACCTAATCTTGTGAAACTCGTGTATTTATACAAGGCTAAAAATCTCAGACAAAAATTCCCCAAGGGAGGTTCTGCGGCCGCACATTTCTATTTGTGGTCTGCAGATTTCTTCATCTGGCAGGAGCTGGAGTCTGCGGCCGCACATTTTTGAAATGCAGCCGTGAGGCATTCTTCTGCGACCACATATTTTTGGTCTGCTGCCGCAAGGCAACTCTTTTGCGGTCTGCAGATTTAGATTGCGACCGCAAGGCACTCTTCTGCACCCGCACAATTCTTATGCGGTTCACAATTCGTAAAGGCTCCTGGACTTGGTATTTTTGCATACTCTCTAATCTTTGACTCTTAGCCCAGCTTTGCTGCTGCACATTTTGCAAATTTCTGCTAGATTGTTCCTCTTTGTTTGCGGCTGTAGATGGAATTCTACGGTCCATAATTTCTTCTGCGGACTGCACATTTGTGTTTCTGCGGCCTTTATTGCCTTGTGCTTCGGACTACTTCTTTTTGAGTTGGATTTCATCTGGGGAGACCAACTTCCAGCATTCCTGCAATTTTGCATAATTTCATTAGTTTCGGGAACACAATTCAATGCTTTTAGACTAAAACTAAAGCTAAAAGGTGCTAATAAGCAGCAAAAATCCCCAATTATCAACTCCCCCAAACTTAAGTCTTTACTTGTCCTCGAGCAAATAAATTAGTTTCCACCTTTAAAGTTAAGGGTCATTTCAGCTAGTCAAAGGTGAGCCATCCACACATCAGTTGGGACCAGTAATTACCCACACTGCTCATGTATTATCAACAAGGAGACAAGTTAAACATTCATGCACATATAGTTTAAATGTGACATTTGAGCTTCAAGAACTGACTTTACTCATCAAAGACTCTTGCTCTATCATGTAGGTCATTGTGGACTCCAAACTCTTCTTCCTTACTTTCCATTTGCTTGGCTCACTTAAGAAATTTAGCACTCAATCCAAAGATTTATGAAAGGTTCACTGATCTCTCTCAAGAGAATGTCGCAAGTACGTCTTCAAGTACCATAGGCTTGCCCCTCATGTAGATCGCCACTAATGTAAGCTCACTCGACTTGAAATCAAGCAGGACCTCTTTCGAGATGTAATGAAGGCTTTTGGATTAGGTTGGAAACAGTATGGGTGAGTGGTTACACCTTTCTTTAAGAACTCCATTTTTCATTTCTCGGCTCACACTTTGCCAATTCTTTGAGGCACTTTCTTTTCCTTGGGGGACTAGAGAGACTTAACATCACTATTTCTTTATCATTCATTTTCTCTCTCTTTGATTTTTCCATGTTTGGGATCATTACGTCCCTTTGAATCCCTTCAACTCTTCCACTTATTCATTTTTTTTGCATTTTTCTTTTTCTTCTTGTTCTTTTCTTTTCTTGCCTTTCCTTCTCATCATTTCTTTTCTCTTTTTTTATTCCTTGATACCTTTTTCAAGTTCCTCGTCTCTCCCCCAAACTTGCTTTTTTAGTCATTTGTTTCTCAAGAGTGATAAAGATTGCTTGGGTGCCAAGAGAGCGTCACGACAAAATGGGTAAGATCTTGTAACATGGTCATCAAATGAGAAAGACTCGAGGCTCAAAGGGGTTGACTAGGGATAATGACATTGTTTGGAAATAGAAAACTCAAACGGGCCATGGAAAGCCTACAATCACTTCTCAAGCCAAGCAAAACTTAAGATTTCACCTTAAAATTCATTCGGGGCAAGTTCTAGCCTTTTCGCACGGGTACTTGGATTAGCGACAAAGCATCTCACCCCTCACACAACTAGATTGTTAGAGAGGATAGATTAAAGGGTCCATAATGACCACATTCAAGATTGAAAATCACTATGGTTCAATTAAACCACTCTATGGTTGTCAAAGTCAACACAAGAGTCACAAAGTCACTAACTAGAGCTATTTCTTTCAAAAATCTTATTTTTAACCATAAGCACGTAATTAAGTATGTTGGTACCAATTGAAGCATGTTTGAATCTTCGAGCATGACTTAATTAGGTCTTTTTATTCATTACTATTAATATTATTACCGAAACAGCAAAAATGGGCCCATTCCCTTAAGAAGGTTGTCACGCATCTATCGTTGGGACGAGTCACCCGGTTCACACAACAACTGCCTTTCGAAAGAATCAAAGGCTTATTATCTACCAAGACTTAAAAAGAAGCTACTAAAGAAAACAAAGAAGCTACTAACTCAAACTAAGAACTAACAAAGGAACAAAAATAAAGAAGCTAATAAACAAAAACTACTGAATATACATAATGAGAGAAAAAGAGAAAATATATACGGAATAAGAAAGAAAAAGAAAATAATATCAAGTTATTACAGGCCAAATATCTCAGAATGTACCAAATATGATCAAAATAAACTCCACCCCCTAAATAAAGATAAGCGTTATCCCCAATGCTTAACAAAATAAGAGTAAAAGAGGGGAGAGAGTGAAGAGAACTCCCTTTGGCTTCTTGGACATCTCTGTGTCCCCAGCAATATCACCGCCCTCAGTCTCATCCAACTGAATCTTACCATCTTCAACTCTGGGTGTGACAGGGTTGTTGAACATTTGATGCACTACCTTGCTAGTGTCAGCAGCAGGCCAACTGGTGCCACCGGTGCTAATGGTGCTGCAGGATCTAGGTCTGAAGGGTGTGGGTCGATCTACATGTTAAAGGGGATATCTACGGCTGCAGCAAGCTTGGTCACCTATCTCCGGAGCTTGTCCACTGACTTCTTGCTGGTCTGGGACTTTCTCATCTTTTTTACTTCTTTTCCCAGCTCTTCGATCACTGACCCATGTTGTACCAAGGTAGCCATGATGTTGTTCTGGTTCTCTAGGATCTTCTTCAATGTCTCCTCAACTGTCGGGAGAAACTGAGGTGCCTGAACAGTAGACTGTGCTGCAATGACATTGGATAAGTCAGACAGCTTTGCAATTGCTGTTTGCATCCAGTTGTTGAGGCTCGCCAATGTCTGGAAGACTCGCAACACAGATAGTGGAGTAGTAGGCATGGCCACCGGCTTCAATGCCAAAGTGGAAGCTGTGGCAGAAACTGCAGTAAGGAATGAAGATGATGGTGGAGGCATAGCTATGACACTAGAGGAAGGCTCGGCCGTAGTGGATAGAACATCAACTACCTCCGTAACTACCACAACTGGCTCATCAAACTGGCTTGTGGTACTAGACGCTTGACCTTTTCTTTTCGGATTGTTTGCATCCATAAGTGAGTACCATGAGAAAGGCTTCTTCGGCCTCACCTTTGTATCAAAATACCTTGGCTCCACCCTCGCATCTGTAAGATACTCTGTAATGGTGTTGGGGTACGGGTAGGAAGAGTCATCCTACCACGCGATCACTTGAGATATTGGCCAACAGCACGACAACCACATTGATAGGGTACCCGGCCATAATAGAGACAACTAAGACTGCCCGAGGAATCGGCAAGTGAGTCTCATTTTAACTCGGGTCTAGCATGCTGTAGACAAATGATTGCCACCCTTTTGCTTCGAAGCTCAATGTGCTCCGGCGGATGGGAACCCCAGCGGTGATCCATGGTGGTGGTGTCCTAGTGCAGCTAGAATCTTTGCTAACCAAGGACAAACTGCATCCCCAAGTGCACATACTTTTCCAGGTATTCTTTTGGCTCGACATCATCAAAGCCCAAGTATGTGTTCAGTGTGTGCTAATCAAATTGCACTTTGAGTTTTCGCACTTTTGTCACCTTTGTCCCCTTTCTGATAAGCGCAACATTGGCCTAGAATTCCTAGACAAGGTATTCCTTAGCATCCAATACACTCTGGGCAAACCACATCCACCTTTTGTGTTCTCTAAACTGCCTCAGCACGGCCGGGTTGTACCTCGCTAAATTTGTCAGTAAGAACTGTCGCTCAAGTGTTAGTGACCTCACCGGCCACCATGTGCGGAAACTAGTGAAAGCTGATAGGCTGACAAATCGGTCCTCCCAAACCTCTTTCTTCTTTGTTCTTTCAATCCCAGCAGTTGTGGCATCTCCCACTCTACCATCATCGGGTATGTCTTGAATGGGTGTATCCTGTGTCACAGGGACTGGTACTGCTGAAGGCTCAGAAGCCTGACTAGCACTTTTTGATCCCTCGAAAGTGCTACGGGATGAGGATGGCTCGTCCCTAAGTTGAAATCTCCTTGACGGCCTGGACCGTACTGCCGGTTGTTCCTGTACAGAGGCTGAGTTGCCCTCTGATACGTCCCTAGACGAGGCGTATGAACTCATCTTGGAGAGATCTGCACCTCTCCCTCTCCCGGCTGTTGTATTTTTTCTTATTTTCTGCTGTTGCGCAATAGGTAAAGCTCTCCTGCCTCACCCCGAGAAGGTTCACCACTCCCTTTGGAAGTGTCGCCTCTGCCTCTAGATCGAACCATGTCTGTATCAAGCAAAGGCGGTTGTTAGTTGCAATTCAATGTTAAGGAATACACATGAGATATGCAAGAATACAATATAAAACACAGTGAGGGTCATAGACACAGTATGCTTGCATAGTAAGGATCTGCGGTCCGCATAATTTTGTTGAAGCCACAGATAAGGCCTTGCGGACGGCACAATTTAGCTTTGGGGCCACAAAAGTGAAGCGCGGTCCGCACAATTTCACGTGCGGCCTCATCTCAGAAACCCAAAATATGCCAACTCTCTGATGACATAGAATTAGCTGATGTGCAACCAGAACATGATTTCTTCGGTCCGCACAATTAGACCTGCGGCCGCACATTTAAGTCACAAAATGTAGACTCTCTAATGACAATGAAAGGTCTATTTTGCGGCCGCAATGGGAATTTTGAGATCCGCACAATTTTCTTGTGGTCGCAGACCCATTATTTACTAATGCTGCCCTAGACTCAACTTCTGCGGACCACACAATTTTAGGTGCAGCCGCAGAATTCAAAACACTACGAACAGTCCAGCATTTCAATCTAGGTTTGTAATTTTTGTGCAAATTTTGACATGGTAACAGCATAAAGGCATAAAAATATGTTGACCCAGTCCCCATAGAACATTTACTAGTTAACCCACCACAGATTTACCCCTACATTAATGCACAATTTAACTCTGTTAACAAATGGCCTAAAAATAATTAAAAAGCTACAATCTAAACTAAAAAATGAAAAATTCTAACAAGAAATTTAAGCATACTAGATATGAATGAGTGCAAGGGATGAGTGATCATAATTGTTGGGCGTGTGGCGAGAAGATGATTCACCAAGAAATTTCAATATAGTGCAAGTTTTTGTGCTCAGAGAGGAAAAAGTGTAATAGTCGACATGGCCCTCTATTTATACAGGTGATTTTCTAAGGGAAGTAGGAGGGAGTGCGGATGCACAGTTTCAGTTGCGGTCTACACTCTGTTACCTGGTGAGCTTAAATTTGTGTCTTGTCTACGGTCCGCAGAATTTTGCGTGCGGCTGTAGATTTACCATTTTTTTGACAGACCAACTTCAGAGAGTTGGCATTTTGATTCCTCTATTTGTGCGGTCCGCAAGATAATTATGCGGCCGCAGTGCTCTTTTGCTACAACGCTCCAAATTGTGCGGTCTGCACAAATCAACTACGGTCCTCACTTGTTTCAATACTTAGCCTCATTTTTGTCCACCGTTCTTGTAAGTCACACTCAACCCTGTAGCACACGTCAAATCAAGTTAGCATAAAAATAATACCTAACTACAAAAGAAAAACAGACGAAAGAAAAGAAACATGGGTTGCCTCCAAAGAAGCACATGATTTGACGGCATGACACAGAATACCATCAATTAAATGAATGACCGTCACGACGTGGCTATCTCCAACTTTTCCGAAATAGTGCTTCACCTGGTGACCATTGACTCTGAATACTTCATTGTTTTTGTTCTTCAAGTCCAATGCACCAAAAGGTGTCACACCCACAATTTAAAAGGGACCACTCCATTTAGACTTTAGCTTTCCGGAAAACATCCTCAACCTTGAGTTGAACAACAATACGAGATCGCCCACCTTGAACTCTTTGTTCCAAATGTATTTGTCGTGAAGATATTTCATTCTTTTTTGTGTACAAGGACGAACTTTTCTAGGCATGGTACCAGAAATCATCCAATTCATTCAAATGTGCAACCCTCAAGTTAACGGCTACATCCCAATCAAGATTCAACTTCTTTAGAGCCCACATAGCTTTATGCTCAAGTTCCACCGAAAGATGACAAGCTTTTTCGAACACCAACCAGTACGATGACATTCCGATAGGTGTTTTGTTAGTCGTCCGGTAAGCCCATAATGCATCATCAAGCTTCTTGGACCAATCCATCCGGTTAGCATTCATTGTTTGGGACAAAATACTTTTTATCTCCCGGTTAGAGACTTCCACTTGAATGCTAGCTTGTGGATGATAGGGAGTTTTGACTTTATGAGTAACACCATACTTGATAAGTAAAGTGTTGAAAGCCTTGCTACAAAATTGTGGCCCCCCATCGCTTATAATAGCCCGTGGAGTACCAAACCTTGTAAAAATATTCTTCTTCAAGAATGCCACCACACTTCTCGCCTCATTGTTGGGTAGAGCAATGGCCTCAACCCATTTGGACACATAATCCACCGCGACCAAGATGTAGGTGTTTCCACGAGAACTCACAAAAGGACCCATAAAGTCAATAGCCCACACATCAAAATATCAATCTCCAAAATGGTGGTGAGGGGCATTTCATTTTTATTTGAGATTCCACTGGCTTGTTGACATTCATCACATCTTTTCACTAGCTCACTAGCATCCTTGTAAAAAGTGGGCCAATAGAAACCACAACTTAGCACTTTGGCCCCCGTTCTTGCACCACCATGGTGACCACCATATGGTGAAAACTGAAAAGCCCCAAGAATTTCACCTTGCTCTTCTTCCGGTGCACATCTTCTAATCACTCCATCCGTACAAATCCGAAAAAGGTATGATTCATCCCAATAATAATCTTGAAAATCCCGTTTAAGCTTCTTCCTTTGGTTTGAAGAGAATTCTTCCGGGATGATTCCACACACAAGGAAATTTTCTAGATCCGTGAACCATGGCACATCTTTCATTGAAATAGCCAAGAGTTGCGCATCGGGGAAGGAGTCATTGATTTCAAGGCCATCATGCGGCCTCCCCTCCTCCTCCAAACGAGACAAGTGGTCCGCCACTTGATTTTCACTACCTTTTCTATCTTGGATGTCAATATCAAACTCTTGCAACAAAAGCACCTATCTCATCAACTGAGCTTGGAATATTTCTTACTCATAAGATAACGAAATGCCACATGATCCGTGTGTACAATAACTTTTGCACCCATCAAGTAAGGGCTAAACTTCTCAATTGCAAACACAATGGCAAGGAGCTCTTTCTCCGTAACGGTATAGTTGACTTGGGCACCATTCATAGTCTTACTAGCATAGTAGTCCAGATGAAAAATTGTGTTGATGTGTTTCCCTAAAACAGCCCCAACCGCTACGTTACTTGCATCACACATGAGTTCGAAAGGGACACTCCAATTTGGAGTGGTAATGATGGGAGTAGTTGTCAAGTTGAACTTTAACAATTGAAAGGCTCTTATGCAATCATCAGTGAAGTTAAACTTAGCATCTTTCTCAAGAAACTTGCACAACGGGTTCACCAGCTTAGAGAAATCTTTGATGCAATGCCGATAAAACTCCACGTGGCCTAAGAAACCCCGCACACCCTTCACCGAAGTTGCAGGTGGAAGTTTAGAAATCACCTCAATCTTTGCCTTGTCAACTTCAATTCCATTCTTTGATATTTTTTGGCCAAGGACAATGCCTTCCTCGATCATAAAATGACACTTCTCCCAGTTGAGCACCAAATTCGTTTCTTCACATTTTGCCAACACCTTATCTAAATTTGCAAGACAATCATCAAAAGAATCTCCAACCACCGAGAAGTCATCCATGAAAACTTCAAGGTAGTCATCCACCATGTCCGTGAAGATAGCCATCATACACCTTTCAAAAGTTGTCGGTGCATTTCACAAACTAAATGGCATCCGCTTGAAGGCGAAAGTACCATAGGGACATGTAAAGGTTTTTTTCTCTTGGTCCTTCGGAGCACTGAGGATTTGGTTGTAGCCCGAATACCCATCAAGAAAGCAATAGAAGGCACGTCCGGCCAATCTATCAAGCATTTGATCTAAGAAAGGAAGTGGGAAATGATCCTTCCTTGTGACTTTGTTGAGCTTGTGATAGTCCATACACACTCTTCACCCTGTCACCGCTCTTGTTGGAATAAACTCATTCTTGTCATTGGTGACCACCGTCATGCTCCCCTTCTTCGCGACTCATTGAACCGGAGAAGTCCACGAACAATAGAAAATGGGTTAGACAACACCAGCATCCAACCACTTGATAATCTCCTTTTTGACAACTTCTTACATAGCCTCATTGAGTCTCTTTTGATGTTCAATAGATGGTTTGGTGCCTTTTTCCAAGTTGATCCTATGCATGAAAAATACGGGCTTATCCCCCGAATATCCGCCAATGTCCATCCAATAGCCTTCTTCCTCTTATGCAGCACTTCCAATGTAGAATCTACCTGCACGTTAGTCAAACAAGAGGAAGGAATAACCGGTAAAGTAGAACAGGGGCCAAGAAATTTATACCTAAGATGTGGCGGCAATAACTTCAACTCCAAGGTAGGAGGCTTTTCAATAAAAGGCTTTTTGGGAGGAGTTGTCTTATTTTCAAGATCCAGAGATAGTTCCGGGGTACATAATTGTACGACCCCATTCCTTGCAAGGAGTTCACACATTCCATGAAGCCATCCATCTCGTCATAATCAAAGTTGAGCAAGACGGCTTCCAACATATCACCAACATTTATTGTGGCACTTGTATCATCAACAATAACATCAGTCACCAAGTCCACAAAAGAGCACACCTCGTTGATATTTGGTTGCCGCATGGACTTACACACATGAAATACCACTTTTTCATCACCCACCCGGAAGGTGAGTTCTCCAGTTTCAACATCACAAAGAGCCTTCCTCATAGAAAGGAAAGGTCTTCCAAAAATAATTGGCACCTCATAATCAATTTCACAATCTAGAATGACAAAATCCGCCAGAAGAATGAATTTATCAATACGAACCAAGACATCTTCAATCACTCCCAAAGCTCTCTTCATGGTATGATCGGCCATTTGCAATCTCATAGAGGTGTGTATTGGTTGCCCAATTCCCAAGGTCTTGAAAACTGAATAGGGCATCAAACTGATTCTTACACCAAGATCACAAAGAGCTTTAGCAAACTCAGCACTTCCAGTTGTACAAGGAATCGTGAAAGCACCAAGATCCTCTAACTTAGGAGCCATTGAATGCGTAATTTCACTCACTTGATGAGTGACTTTGATAGTTTCAAAATTCATTGACCCCTTCTTCATCACGAGATCCTTCATAAACTTTGCATAACCGGACATTTGTTCCAAAGATTCAACTAATGGCATATTAATTGAGAGACTCTTCATAATTTGAATTAAATTTTTGAATTGATTCTCACCATTTTTTTGATTGTATGAAGGTGGAGGCTTAGGCAATGGTGCCTCAGACTTTTGCACTACCGGATCAAGTATGTCAATAATGTGATCCCTAGACGAGTTCACCTCCTCTTGAGTCTCTTCCACACTATCATCAATATCAATCCAAACTTCATCATTTGATTGCACCACATTGTTCGGGACCTCTTCTTCTTGTACCACTTGCTCATCATCCACAAGTTGCTTTTGACTTGAGGTGGGTGCGTTCCCACCTCTTCCACTTCTTGTAGTAACGGTCATGGCATGCCTCGTGTTATTTCCACCCTTTGGGTTTACCACCGTGTCACTTGATAGTGCCCTCTTAGGACGAAAATTTAGAGATGAGAGACTTGGCCCATTTGAACTTCTAAGTTGCGGATCGATGTGTTGTGTGAGGCAAGTTAGGCATCCGAATCGGCATTCTTTTTCATCATTTTCTTGAACATGTTCTCAATATGACCCATCTCATTGTTTGAAGAACTAAGACCATGGGAAGTATAAGGAGGCGGGTTGCTCAGTTGTTGATACATTATGGGCCTTTGAAAACCCGATCCCTAATTGCTTTGATTATTGTTCCGTCCGCCTTGATTGTGATCCCTCCCCTGCTCCCCCCCCCCCAATTTCCTTGATTATCACCACTCATATTTCCTTAATTGTTGTTGTTATGCCAATTCCCTTGATTGTTTCTACCACTCCAATTTCCTTGGTTGTTAGAATTCTAATTGCCTTGATTGTTTTGAGGTCGCCATTGTTGTTGGTTTGGGCCTTGGAAGTTGTTTTGTTGCCCTTGAAAGCTGTTCACATATTGCACCTTCTCTTGTTGTTCATTGTAAGAATCATCTTGGTCAAAACCACTATCCTCTTGCGCATAAGTTTCCACTCAATGTTGCAGTTGTGGACCCTTGGTCCTTCTTTTGTTCACCATCATGTTCACTCCCTCCACGACATTGACTTGCTTAGGATTTTGCAGTTATTGAATTTGAGCCTTTGCTAATTGATTCATAGTGGTAGTCAATTCGGCAATGGCTTGCCCATGGTCATGCAACTCTTCGTGAAGGTGGATCATGTTGGGATCACCTTGTGGAACATTAGCCTGGGATTGCCATGCCGATGATGTTTCCGTTATTTTGTCTAAGATCTCACACACCTCCGCATAAGGCGTAGTCATGAAATTTCCACCGGCAAGTTGATTAACTTTACATTGGTTGGTTGTATAGATCCCGCGATAGAAAGTAAGTTTGTTGAATCATATTCTCCGTCATATCGTTGTTGGGACATTCCTTAACCATTGTTCTATAGCGTTCCCATATCTCGTGTAGTAGTTCATTTGGCTCTTGCTTAAATGTCAAAATCTCATCCCGAAGTGTAGCCATGTGCCCCGGTGAGAAGAACTTAGAAATAAAAATTTTCGCCAACTCATCCCAAGTGTGAATGGAATGGTTCGGCAAAACGTTCCAACCAATCTAAAGCTTTCCCTCGTAGAGAGAAGGGAAAAAGCCTTAGCCTCAACGCATCCTAGGAGACATTTGTTTGTTTGCTCCCCCAACAAGTGTCCACAAACCCCTTCAAATGTTTGTATGCATTTTGACTTGAAGCTCTAGTGAAGAAACCTCGTTGCTCTAGCAAAGTGAGCATCACATTGGTGATTTGAAAGTTTTCCCCCCAATACGAGGAGGGACTATTGCACTAGCATATCTTTTATTGGGTAACACTCGGTATGGAGAGGCTCGTGGTGGAGGTGGGGGTGGAGCAGGGACATTGTCATGAGGAACTCGGCCTCTTCTATTGGCTTGAGGTTCAATTTGCTCTTCCTCGAAGTCCACATAACACAAAGCAATATTTCCAAGATCATTGTTTGCTATGGTTGTACCTACGATTTCTCAAACAAGTTCGTAACAGGGAAGGAAAAGAAGATATTCCAAAAACACACCCAAATATATAGCTAACACCGTTTTTAACTCCCGGCCAACGGCGACAAAAATTGGTCATGTCCAAAGCACACCTCAAAAGAGGTATGAGACGGTCGTATGCAATAATAGAAACCCAACTAAGAGTCGGGGTCGAATCCACATGGAGCTAAGATGGGAGTTAGGAGTATATATTTCAATTTGAGCAATTGGATTATCTAGATTGCACTTCCACAACAAGGATTTGTTTGGTATTTCTAATGTTACACTAATGATTGCAAAATAAAGAAAGGAGACTGGAGATAATTGTTTTAAAGATTTTTCCAAATGGATAAAAAGCCTAGGGCTGTGACTATGACTTAGGTGTTTGCCTAATGGGATAAAGACTTTAATGCTTGTTTTGTCGATTGGAGTGTATTATAGCTCTCAACTCTAAATTACCCACTCAAGACCAAATGAGTATCACCCAAAACAGTTGATAAGAGCTCAAGTCGGGTTATTACTATCTCTAGGTTGAACCCTTTAATTGGTTAATCAATCTCTCGGTTGACCTAATTCCTTGTTAGCCTAGCTGTCCTAGACTAGGTCACTCTTTCTCAAGAAGAGACTAAGTCAAATAGGCATGAATTAATGTTTGCAGCCAATAATTCTACAATTAAAGCATGAACTAAGCTAAATAATCAACACCCAATCATAAACAAGCATTATATTTGATACCCATAAGGTTTATACACTAGGGTTAGGTCACAATCCTAGTAAAAGTCTAGCTACTCATAATGGGGTTTAGAGAAAATGAGTAAGAAAAACTAATTAAACTCATAATGGAAGCTTAAAATGATTAAATCTATTGTAAATACACCAAAACAATGTAAAACTTCCTAAAGTAGTAAAGAAAAATGGCTACAGCAACTTCAGAGGTTCAAACTTGACCTAATTTTGTGAAACTCGTCTATATATACAAGGCTAAAAATCTGAAACAAAAATGCCCCTCGGGAGGTTCTACGGCGGCACAATTCCATGTGCGGTCCGCAGATTTCTTCATATGGCAGGAGCTGGAGTTCTGCGGCCGCACATTTCTGAACTGCGGCAGCGAGGCGTTCATCTGCGGCCGCACATTTATGAACTACAGCCGCAAGGCATCTCTTCTGCGGTCCGCAGATTTGGCACTGCGGCCGCAAAGCACTCTTCTGTGGCTGCAAAATTCTTGTGCGGTCCACAATTCACAGAGGCTCCTGGACTTGGTCTTTTTGCATACTCTCTGATCTGCGACTCTTAGCCTAGCTTTGTGGACACATAATTCATGTGCAATCCGCATATTTTGCAAATTTATGCTAGATTGTTCCTCTTTATTTTTGGCCGTAGATGGAATTTTGCGGTTTATAATTTCTTCTATTGCCACAGAATTCCTTCCGCTGCCACATAATTCCTTCTGCGGACTGCACATTTGTGCTTCTGCGGACTTTATTGCCTTGTACTTTCGACCACTCCTTTTTTAGTCGGATTTCATCACAGGAGACCAACTTCCAGTATTCCTGCAATTTTGCATAAGTTTATTAGTTTCGGAAACATAATCGAATGCTTTTAGTCTAAAACTAAAGCTAAAAGGCGATAATAAGCAGTCAAAATCCCAACTTATTAGAGCCAACTCTGAAAATCTCATCTCATACTGGTGGGTCTGCAGGTTCTACTCTAACTGCTGTACGAGCTGCACCTCGTCCCTACCGCGGCCCCGGCCTCTCGTGGCCCTAGTCGGTGGTATTGGTTGTTGTCCGTCCACTCCTGGTAGTTCGCGTCCTCACCATCTTTGAGAGAATAGAATAACAAACGTTTAGTTCCTGGAATCAATAAATTCACACGACAAGAATATAAGAATGTGAAGTTTTACTAAGGGTTCAGCTGCCTCTCGAAGATAAGTATACATGTCTCCGTACCGATCCGTAAGACTCTACTAAACTTGCTCATGACTCGTGAGACCTATGTAACCTCGGCTTTGATACCAACTTGTCACGACCCAAAACTCAACCTGTCCATGATGTCGCCTATCATGGTACTATGCAAGCCGAAAACTCAGACATTTATAATGCTTTCTAATTTAAAATATACAAAAACAGGTTTAGATAAGTAAAAATATCATAAAAATTGATAAAAACCTTCACAACTCGATACAGAAGTTTCCCAAAACCAGGATGTCGCTGAGTTCATGAGCATCTATACAAATACAATGTCTGATACTCTGTCTAAGAAATCAAAAACTGAAAACATAAAACTGAGGGATAGGGGAGGAGAGTCAAGGTCTATGGATGCTAGAGCTGCTAATCTCCGAATGACTGAACAACTCTGAGAATCAGCAACCACCGTGTCCGGAAACACATGGATCTGCACATAAAGTGTAGGGTGTAGCGTGAGTACAACAAACTCAGTAACTAAGTCTAACTATTGGGCTGAAAGCAGTGACGGGCATCACATGGTACAATTCAATTATACAAATGCGATACAAAAAGGTAGACATGCTTACAAATTTAATAGATAAAGCCCTAACAGATAGGATATGCCAAATACAACGGAGATAAGAAATGATGCATCCCGATATCTACATGTGTTGCGCATGCCAACTAGAGTACAAAACAGTGATGAAAGCATGTGCATACTCTCAAAGTATCAATCATTCAGCCCTCCCATTCACTCCGTCCTCACAGCCACTTAGTCCTTACAGTCACTCCATCCTCATAGTCACTCAATCCTCTCAAGCGCTCGGCACTCACCCTCGGTACTCACACTCGCACTCAGGTACCTGCGCTCACTTGGGTGTGCAGATTCCGGAGGGGAAAATCCAGCTCAAGCGCTATAATAAGCCAATCATGGCGTGAATCAATAAGACATGCTGCCGCGTACAGCCCTATCCCATAAATATCCTCACAATCAGGGCCTCGGCCTCATTCAGTCATTAATCTCTCTAGTCTCTCATGCTCACAAAAATCATGATAATCCTCCCAAACAATGATGATATGATCTATCAATAAATGGCAACAGAGATTGAGATATGATATATAAATAATAGTTGTGACTGAGTACATAATTGCAAATTAAGAAAATAATTCAACATGCAACACGACCTCTGTGGGTCCCAACAGTACCAGCATATAGCCTAAGTATAATTTCTAACATGACTGCAGCTCAATTTCTCTAACACATGGAGAATATACGGATAACAACAAGATTATTAAACTATACAGTTCCACGGAATCGACCAAGTCACAATTCCTACGGTGCACGCTCACACGCCCATCACCTAGCATGTGCGTCACCTCAATACCAATCACATAACATGTAATTTGGGGTTTCATATACTCAGAACCACATTTAGAAGTGTTACTTACCTCAAACCGTGTAAATCTCTACTCCAATAAACCCTTGCCTTGTGAATCGGCCTCCTAATGGCTCGAATCTAGCCACAAACAATTCGATACAATTAACACGAGCTAAAGGAATCAATTCTATGAGAAAACACTAAGTGCTTAATAAAAAGTCAAAAAGCCAACTCAAAAGTCGATCTTCGGGCTCACGTCCTGGAATCCAATCAAAGTTACAAAATCTGGAAGCCCATTCAACCACGAGTCCAACCATAGAAAAATTTACCAAATCCCAATACCAAATCACCACTCAAATCTCCAAATTAAACTCTCTAAATCCCTAGCCTCAAACTCCCAAATTCCACCTCAAAAACACACAAACTAGGTGGGACATTCAATGGGGAAACAAGATTATTGAATAAAAATGATCAAAAGTCCAAAATGAAAAAAATCACGAAACCCTTTGGATTTAACACTGCAAGTGCTTTCGCACCTGCGGCCCACTTAACCGCCTCTACGGCCTCGCAGGTGCGGACACTTCCTCTGCTTTTGCGGTTATGCCCGAAGGCCCCTGCCTTTGCTTCTGCAATCACTTACATACATGCAAGACCGCATCTGCAAACCTTCCTCCCTACATGCGCTCCACAACCTCCTTACTTTCACTTCTGTGATCCCTCTTCCGCAAGAGCGACTCCGCTTCTGCGGCCACCTCTTCGCCTGCGATGCTTCCCTAGCCAGACCAACTTCGCTTCTGCGGCACTCCAGCCGCACCTACATCATTGTACCTTCGATCAATCCCCTCGCAGGTGCGATCACGCCAAAAGATCCGCCAGCTTCAACAATGCTTCAAGTCTCATTTTTGATTCGTTAACCGTTCGAACTCCACCCGAGGCTCCCCGGACCTCAACTAAACATACCAATAAGTCCTAAAACATGATACAAACTTGATCAATCCCTCAAATTACATCAAACAATATCAAAACATGAATCACACCACAATTCAAGCGTAATGAGAACTAAGGAATTCCAACTTCTACAATCGATGCCGAAACCTATCAAATCAAGTCCAATTGACCTCAAATTTTGCACACAAGTTATAAATGACACAACAGACCTACTCCAACTCCCAAAACTAAAATCCGAGTCCGGTAACCACAAAGTCAACTCTCGGTCAAACTTCTTAACTTCCAAAACTTCTAATTTTTCAACTTTCTCCATTTCAAATCTAAATAAACTACGGACTTCCAAATCACTATCTGGACACTCTCCTAAGTCCAAAATCACCCAACAAGGCTATCAAAACCATCAAAACTTTATTCCGAAGTTGCTACACTTAAGTCAACATCCGGTCAAACTTTTCAACTTAAGTTCCAACTTGAGACTAAGTGTCTCATCTCATTTCGAAACATCCCCGGAACTGAACCGACTACCCCGACAAGTCATATAATAATAATTGAGCATAAAATAAGCAGTAAATGAGGGAACGTGGCTACAACACTCAAAACAACAGGCCGGATCGTTACAAAAGACAAGAGACATTTGTCTCAAACTTTAGTGTATTTGATATAGACATTTGCAAGCCTATTTATAAGAAAATGAGATGGTCATGATTGGAATATGATTGGCCAGCAAGGCCTTTTAATGAATGTACATATAATGTACAACAAAGTGACCAATAAAAAACCACAAAGAAGCCAACAAGGCACATAGTCTATGGCCAAAAGTAGGCCACGAATATTACAATACTCATAATATATTTGTATCTCCTTTTCATTTAACTAAGTAGGAGAGACAAAGAGAAAAAAGAGATGGAGAAAAGGAGCCTAGTTCTATTGCTTTGCTTTATTGTTATGGCCATGCCAATGGTTCAAGGGGTTGACTTAGGACTCAAGGCTGTTCAAAAATGATTTGAAAGACTTCCCATGCAAAGCATTAAGTGAACAAATTTCATTTCTATTTCCACAACATACTTAGAGGTAAGAATCCAACTGCAGTTCAAATAGCCCAGTCCAATACAACTACTAAATCCCAAATTTGTTGGGTTTGTTGCAATGATGGACGACCCATTAACAGTTGGGCCAGAGCCAAATTCAAAAATAGTGGGTCGAGCCCAAAGAATATATGATGCAGCTGATCAAAAGGAAGGTGCCCTTCTCATGAACATCAAATTTGTGTTCACCAGTGGCAAATTCAATGGTAGCACATTAAGTGTACTTGTCCGGAATCCTATGTTTAATCAATGCCATGAAATGTTGACCGTCAGCAGTTCTGGAGTTTTTCGGTTTGCTTAGGGAATTGCCACTGCAAAGACCGCTTGGTTCAACTTAACCAATGGGGATGCTATTGCTGAGTATAATGTAATAGTCCTACATTACTCACATATAGCCTTACATTACTCACAGTAATTTAAAGTTTTACATGTTGATTTTAGTTGAAAATTTCCTGTTTCACTCAATAGTTCTATAGTTTCTCTATTTTGTCACAAAAATAAGGATGTGTATTGATGATCAATGAAATAAAACGTTTAAGAAGGCTTGAATTGTACGGATAATATCTTAATTTCTTACACTACCATAAAATTGCTCTTCTCCAACTACTAATTCCGGCTACAAAACAGTACTAGGAAAATTTCGGTTACACTAGTCGTAAAATGATAATTAATATTTTGTAATTTTTATAAATATTATCCCACTACAGTTTCAATCCGACTATAATTATCGTAAAGTTTCACAAAAAATTCCGCGAATTAATGGTTTCGACTACTATGGTCGGACACGAAGAAAAAATAAGGTAGAAACTTCCGAGTACATTAGTCTGAAATTTTTTTTCCAACATAACATTTTCCGACTATACCAAAACAATCAGAATGTAGTCGGTAAATAGGACTTTGCATGTAACGATCCGACCGATCATTTTGAGCTCTGGCGTGTCGTTCGGAGATTTGAGGCCTTGAGTAGCTTCACTTCATGTATTATGACTTTTATGTGTGGTCAATTTTAATTTTTGGGAAGTTTAGAGTTGATTTGGAAAGAAAATTCTCAATCCGAAAGCTTTAAGTTGAAAGAGTTGACCAAGGTTTGACTTTTGAGTAAACAACCTAGGACTCGGCAATTGAAGGTTTCAATAGATTCGTATGATGATTTTGGACTTGGGCGTATGTTTGGGTTAAGTATCGAATGGTCTGGGAGCATTTTGGCGCTTATTGTGGAAAGCTGCTATTTTGAATGTTTTAGAATTTTCTACATTCGAGTTGAAGTGTACTTTGGTGTTATTGATGTCTGTTCGGGATTTCGAAATGTTTAAGTGTGATTCAGACGTGTTCGACAAAGGATGGAGGTTTGAAAGTTAAGAGAGTTTAAGAAATTGAGTTTGATCTTAAATTCTTGGTTTTGATGTTGTAATTTATGTTCCTAGCCTTTGAACAAGTTTATGTAGGATATATAAACTTGTTAGAATGATTAGACGGGGTTCCTTGGACATCGGGTGATTTTTGGGATGGTTTCAGACAACTTTTAGCCAATTTTGAACTGCTGTTATCTGATGATAGGGGTGCTATTCGCGATCGAGGAGGTCTGGGTCGCGATCGAGAAGAGCAAAGAGCATTCCAGGCCTTTGTGAAACTTGATCGCGGAGGGAAGGTCGGGATCGCGTAGAAGGATTTTCTGCTGTCAGTAATCTGATTCGCTGAGCTTATATCGTGCAATATAGAAGAAATTTAGAGATGATCAAAAAACGAAAGTTATAGCCCTTTGAATCTAGTTGTCAGAAAATCAAACTCTTTATAATTAGGAATTTTGTACACAAAGTTATGACCATTATACTGAAAGGTGTCGGTGAAGAAGAAAACATGATTTTTTATATCACGATCGCGAGATTTTGGCCGCTATCGCGGTGAAGGAAAAAATGCTGGAACTTTTTTTAATCGCGATCGCATGGCTAATGACCGCAATCGCAAAGAAGGAGGCATGGCAGGAGTATTAAACATCTAATTTCAGGAGTTTGAGCTCATTTCTTCACTTTTAAGTTCTTGGAGCTCATGTGGGGCAATTTGGGGTGATTCTTGAAGATCATTTTCACCATATATCATAAAGTGAGTTATTCCTACTTGTTTATAGTTAAATACATGGTTATATATGGATTTTAACATGGAAATTGATAGAAATTGTGCAATATTTGGAGGAAAACTTGAAAATGGTATTTTCGAATTTTGACCACGAAATTAAACATGGAATTAGGAATAAATTATATATTTGAGTTCGTGGTGTTTGTGTAATGTTTATCTTCGACAAATTTTGGAATTGAGGCGAGTGGGCCCGGGGGTTGACTTTGTTGACTTTTTGAGCGGAGTTGGGAATTATAATGAATTGTTAAATTATGAGTATGGGAGTATATTTTTATTGGTTTGCACTTCTTTGACTTGTATCGGATTGATCAGTGCATTCGCCTCGGCAATATCACGTAACAGATTCTTATGGAATCGGGCCGTTCGCCTTAGCAGTTCTATGAAACACTCTTATGGGATTGGGCCGCTCACCTCGGCAGAATCGTGCAAAATACTTGATAACGAGTCCGCATACTCATGAGTTTCCTGACTTGAGATGTGACGTTATATTTGGTAATGACCATTACATATTCCATTTAAGGAGGTATCCGATAATTGAGGACTTTTGTGTTCATTGTTCAACTGTAGAGAATATTTTCTGCCTATATCTGTACTTATTTTTTACTTACCAAGTTTCATGCTTGTCTACTTTGTTATATTTAATTTACTAGACAACTAGTAAGTGTCAATGTCGATCCCTCGTCACTACCTCTTCGGGGTTAGGCTAGATACTTACTTGGTACGCATTGATTTACGTGCTCATGTGGAGCATAGGTGCAACTGCTGAGGGGACTTTTTGGTGAGCTACATTCCATGCTACGATTCGCAGCACATAGAGTTTCTATCATAATTATTTAATTTATCCTGTCTATTTTGTATTCCAGACAGATGTTGTATTGTTATTGTAATTCCTAGTAGATGCTCATGCACTTGTGACACTGGGTTTTGGGGGGTGTTCTAGAAGTTTTTCATGGTTTGCTTTACATTGATACACTATTACTCTATATTGTAATTAAATTGTACGTATCTATGAATTTATTAATGCATTGATCTCTTTAACTAAAAAGGTTCACTTAGGTCTCACGAGTCATGAGCAAGTCTAGTAGAGTCTTGTGGATCGGTACAGAGACGTCTGTACTTATCTTCTAGAGGCTACATGGCTATTAGGAGAAGTTCCCTTCATTGATCGTCACCGTGCGATTTGATTTCGTTGAATCATATGCCTTCAGTTCTTTCCTATTCATTCGTACGCGACATCGGTCATTTGTTATCAGTTAAGCACCGACGAGTTGTGAAGATGATATAGATGTGGTGCAGGATGATTTTCCCTATGATTGTGGGCGGATCATTATCGTCGCCTTATGGAGGAGCATTCTGTCATTTCAGCCCAGTGTTGGAGTTGTTTACGGTCGAGATTTGATATTTTCTAATTTGGTGGAATTCTTCTTAATATTGTGGTGTCGCGGTCCTTGATTAAGTGCACTGAGGCTCATGTTTGCCTATGGGAACGATTCTGACATGGAACCTACGAGGAAGTTATCAGAGATGGCTATGTGTTGTGACTTCAGGATCGAATTAGCGTTTCCAGTGTTGATGGTTCGAGGGAGATGATCCTTGAGGTGGTCTCTATGCTTAGGAATTTTAAATGTGACGAGAAAGGCATGATTGGAAGGAAAATATGAGTATTCGATTATTATTTTGGATGCAATACGACTTCGAGTTTCAAACATGTTGTAGGACCTTCAGGTGATGTTAATGAATTAAGGGATTCTTACGGCTGGCGGATCAGTGTGGACCTGGGGAGATTAATTGATTTCATGATGGAGGTAACAATAGAAATGATGTTGGAAGAGGTCAATATGAGGTTACGCAGGTGGGCTATCTCCTGCAAGCAGGTTAGTGGTTGCATGGTTTTGAGGAGGTTCCTACGAAGAGTTCTACTTTCTACCCAACATGGGATGCATGTATTGCAATGCAAGCTTTGGTCGCCTGAAGAAGATGGTACGACCCCTAGGAGGTTGAGCGTGCCATGGCAGATGATAATTCGGGATGTGTTATGATTGGTGCAACAAAAGCTTGCGAGATGTTGGCCGAGTAACTGTGCGGATCATGGTAACTAGGAAGAAGAAGTTGTTGTGGGTTCTGGATCTATGTGATTGTAGCGTGAAGCTAAGTGGGGGAGCCCACCGTCTACGATTGGGTCACGTGGTTGTGTGCCTGTGCAATTTCTGGTCATCGGTGCGTTGATGGATTAGTTATTACCAAGAGAAAAAAAAAACATCAAGGGTATTTTGGGCAAGGAATTTGACGTAATTGTGCTACATTTCACCTTATCGATTCATGTGCAGATGTTGGGGATGACTCAGAATTTATGCTTCTTATGGATGTGATGTGCAAGGAAAAGAATTCATCCAGTTGCTTCTTTGAAAGTGTTCATGTGCTAGCAGAGCACTAGAGTTTGGTTATATATTCAAGACTAGGTCAGAGTGGGTGATTCTCAATAATGGTTCTTGTGGGTTCAAGAATTAAAGTGCGGTGTTTAAAGATTTTGGGTTCGTTATGTGGCTGAGGACTGGATTTTGTAGCAGAGTATAAAGAACACATGGGGAATTTCTATGTTATCATCGAGTCTATGGTACAGTGTTAGAGAAATAGGAGAAACAACTGCGAATTCGTATGAGGGCTTCCAAACGGGTGTATCAGCGGGAGATACTATTGAGTGCATAAGGATGGTATGATATGGCTGATGGGTATCGAGATGATGTGATCTCGTGATTTTGGTCACTCGGGATGAGTGTTGTTGGGGTCCGTTATGTGTTTTAATAGAAATATTAGTTCGAAGGCAAGTCAAGAGTAGAAGTAGAGTTAGTTAGTAATGGTTTGAATCAGCAGGGTTGTCGAAATGATCAATTTCTTCGGTGTGGTAAGGCTATACAGTGGTTCGTGGCTGTACGTGCAGGCTTGACAGCCGCCGTGGTTCGATTAATTTCGATGTATTTGATTCGGATGGCTTGGTTATGTGTGAATACATCCCAGAAGATTTATGGTGGTTTAGACCGCGACTTGAGGTTTGCATTTTTTGCAGTTATGGGAAGTTGCTTATGGGTGGAGATTCTTCTTTTGAGATGAGTTAAGTGAAAGGTTTCGAGCCGATGAAGTGTTAACTCTACTGATGGTTCAGAAGATTATGATGAAATTCTTGTACTCTCGAGTAGCAGCATGATATGTGCATTGAGTGGTATGAAGATTGGAAATTGAGGATCAGGGTTGCGGTTAAGTTTTGATAAGAATGTCACTAGCTCGGAAGAGGGGGAGGGGCAGGGGGGAGATTTTAGATGTTCAGAGTATGCTAGCGCTATCTTAGTGTCGCCTAAGAATGGTGTTCTATGTAAGAGGCATGGTGTATTGATTTGCGGATTCTTGGTTTACATTACTGAATTATCCGGGTGTTAGAATTTGGTTCTAAAGATGGTGGGCTAAGGTAGCAGGAAGGATCTTCAGTCTGGCTCGAGCTAATGTGCCCACATGGGTTGTGGTGGCATGAGTAGGTGGACGATGGATTAAACAGTGCTTTTGGACAACTTCGGAATGGTTCTTGGCACATTCGAGGACACACATATGTTTAAGTGGGGGAGAATGTAATGACCCGACGGGTCATTTTGAGCTCTAGCGCTTCGTTCGGAGGGTTGAGGTCTCGAGTAGCTTCATTTCATGTATTATGACTTGTATGTGTTGTCGGTTTTGATTTTTGGTAAGTTCGGATTTGATTTGGAAAGAAAATTTTGAAGGTTCCAATAAGTTCGTATGATAATTTTGGACTTGGACTCGGGTTAAGTATCGGATGGTTCGGGAGCATTTCGGCGCTTATTGTGGAAAACTGGTATTTTGAAGGTTCTGAAATTTCCTAAGTTCGAGTTGAAGTGTAATTTGGTTTTATTGATGTCTGTTAGGGATTCTAAGCCTTGGAATAGGTTCGTATTGTGAATTGTGACTTGTACGCAAAATTGACGTCATTCCAAAATGTTTAAGTGTGATTCAGAGGCGTTCGATGAAGGATGAAGGTTTGAAAGTTAAGAGAGTTTAAGAAATTCAGTTTGATCTTTAATTCTTGGTTTCGATGTTGTAATTTATGTTTCGAGCCTTTGAACAAATTTACATAGGATATATAAACTTGTTAGAATGATGGGACGGGGTTCCTCGGATCTCGGGTAAGTTTAGGGGTGGTTTCGGACCACTTTTATACAATTTTGAACTGTTATTATCTGATGTCAAGGGTGCTCTTAGCGATCGCGGATGTTTGGGTCAAGATCGCAAAGAGCAAAGAGCATTCCAAGCCTTTGTGAAACGCAATCGCGGAGGGAAAGTCGCGATTGCATAGAAGGATTTTCTGCTGTCAGTAGTGTGATTTCGGGAGCTTATATCTTATAATCTATAAGAAATTTTGAGATGATCCATTAATGAAAGTTGTATTCTTTGAATCTAATTTTTAGAAAATCAAATCGTTTGTAAATTTGAATTTTATACATAAAGTTATGACCAGTATACTGAAGGGTGTCTGTGAAGAAGAAAACACGATTTGTACATCGCGTCCGCGGGATTTTGGCCGCGATTGCGATAAAGGAAACAATGCTAGAACTTTTGTTAACCACGATCGCATGGCTAATGACTGCGATCGCAAAGAAGGAGGCCCGGTAGGTGTATTAAACATCCAATTTCGGAATTTTCAGCTCATTTCTTCACTTTTAAGTTCTTGGAGCTCATATGGAGCGATTTGGGGTGATTCTTGAAGATCATTTTTGCCATATATCATAAGGTGAGTTATTCCTACTTGTTTCGAGTTAAATATATGGGTTATATATGGATTTTAACATGGAATTTGATAGAAATTGTGGAATTTTTGGAGGAAAACTTAAAAATGGTATTTTTCGGATTTTGACCACGAAATTGGACATGGAATTAGGAATAAATTATATATTTGATTTCGTGATGTTATGAGTAATGCTTATCTTCAATAAATTTTGGAATTCGGGCGTGTGAGCCCTCGGGTTGACTTTGTTGACTCTTTAAGCGGTGTTGGGAACTATTATAAATTGTTAAATTATGAGTATTGGAATATATTTTTATTGGTTTGCACGTTGTTTGACTAGTTTCTGATCGATGGGCATCGGTTTGGGATGTTAGAGAGGCATTGGAGCTGGTTATAGAACTTCGAAGTGAGGTAAGTCCCCTGTCTAACCTTGTGAGGGGTAATTTACCCTGTAGGTGTTAGACTTATTACATGCAACATGTTATGGGAGCTATGCACGTATGAGGTGACGAGTGTCCGTGCGTATGCTAGAGTTATTGATTATGTCCGGGTAGATTTAGATTCACGCCATGCTTTAATTGTGCTAATAGAGTTATTCTTGCATGTTTAATTACTTTAATTCGCATTATGATCTAAGACTAGACTCGCTATATTAGATATTTGACGAGTTACTTGATTAGCTGTAAGAATTGTACTTCTCTTTCGGAATTCTCCCCTGTTGTGCATATTCATCTGAAAGTTTCTCTCGAATTCCATAACTCACACATAAATTCGTGAGTGTGGTCATAGACCCCTAAAAGATTCACACTCATATGAGATCAGGTAGTTTGCCTCAGCAGGATATTGTAACACAATCTTATAGGAATGAGCCGTTCGCCTCAGCGGGATATTGTAACACACTCTTATGGGATCGGTCCGTTCACCTCGACAGTATCACATATCATATTCGTATGGGATCCGACCGCTCGCCTCGGCAAAATCATGTGAAATTGTCACAACCCAAATATCACATGTCGTGATGGGGCCTGTTGCAATACTAGACAAGCCGACAACCACAATAAACCATGCATTCTTTTAGTTGGAAAACATAATAAAATAAGCTGAAGAGTAAAATCTCATAAATACTAATACGAAAATACCGCAACTCAATACAATATTCCCTCAAAATTCGGGTATCACTGAGTACATGAGCATCAATACAATAACATGGTCTAACTGCTGAAACACTATCTAGGAAGGTAGAACAGTACAAATCAAACTAAAAGATAAAGGAGTAGAGTCAAGGTCTGCGGATGCCAAAGCAGCTACCTCGAGAATCTCCGAACTGATAAAGCTCCAAATTCAATAACCACCGTACCCAGAAGTACCTGGATCTGCACACGAAGTGCAGAGTGTAGTATGAGTACAACCGACCCAATGTACTCAATAACTAACAAGACTAACCTTGGGCCGAAAGCAGTTACGGGCTACACAGGCACAATCCAAATACAAAATTTAACAGTACAGAAATGTAGACATGCTTTCAAGTTTAACAGTTTAAGCTCAAACAGATAAGATATGCCAAGGGTGACTGAAATGAGGAATGATACATCTTTATCCCTACATGTCAATTATACATGCCCAATATAATGCAATGCAGTGACAAAATAATATGCATACTCTCGGAGTATCAATTCACTCAATTCTGTCGATCACTCAGTTATCCCAATCGCTTGGCACTCGCACTCGCACTCGCACTCAATAGGTACCTGCGCTCACTGCCGATAAGCCAGACTCCGGAAGGTGGATCCTGCCCAAGCGCTAAAATAAGCCAATCATGGCACGAATCAATAAAGCATGCAGCAGCATGCAGCCAATCTCATAAATATCCTCACAATCAGGCCATCGGCCTCAGTCAGTCATCAATCTCTCTAGTCTCTCGGACTCATAAATATCATGATAATTAGCCCAAACAATGATGATATGATGTATCAATATATGGCAATAGAGACTGAGATATGATATGCAAGTGACAGATGGACTGAGTACATAATTGCAAATTAAACAAGTAATTCAACAGTGGCACGGCCTCTGTGGGTCCCAACAGCACCAACATATAGCCTAAGCGTGATTTCTAACATGAATCACAGCTCAATTTCTCTAACACATGGAGAATACAAGGATAATGAAAAGATTATTTGACTACACCGTTCCACAGAATCGACCAAGTCATAATTCCTATGGTGCACGCCCACACGCACGTCACCTAGCATGTGCATCACCTCAATACCAAGCACATAAAACGTAATTCATGGATTCATACCGTCAAAGCCAAGTTTAGAAGTGTTACTTACCTCAACCCATGCAAATCTTTACTCCAATAAGCCTTTGCCTCGCGAATCGGCCTCCGAATGCCTCGAATCTAGCCACAAACAACTCGATACAATCAATACAAGCTATAGGAATCAGTTCCATATGAAAATGCTAAGTTCTTAATCAAAAGTCAACCCCGAGCCCACATCTCAAAATCCAAATAAATTTACAAAATTGGAACACACATTCAAGCACGAGTCTAACCATAAAAAAATTATTCAAAATCCGATATCAAATCTCCACTCAAATCCCCAATTCTTACTCTCCAATCCTTAGCCCAAAACTCCAAAAATTCCACCTTAAAGATACAAAACTAGGTGAGAAATTCGATGGGTAATCAATATAATTAGATAAAAATGACCAAAAGTGGCTTACCTCAAGAAATCTCGCAAAAACCCTCTCGAAAATCGCCCCCAACCGAGCTTCCAAAGTCCAAAAATGTCAAAATCCCAGAAACCCTTCGAACATGTACACTGCCCAGGAAATCCGCATCTGCGAAGCCACAGAACCCCTTCTACGGTCCCGCTTTTGCGGAGTCCTCATCGCTTCTGCAACTCCACAACCTCCTGTCCGCTTCTGCTTCTATGGTTGATCATGGGAAGATGCACATCCGCATCTGAAAAAATCCTTCGATACTTGCACTACCCAGGTCTTCTCTCCAGACTTCGCACCTATGCCTCTACTCTCCGCATCTGCAATCTCGTAGGTGCGGCCAATACCTCGCACCTGCACTACCTCATAGCCCCTGATACCACTTCCTTCGCTTTTGCAGTCGCGCACCTGCGACCAAATCCATCGCATGTGCGATCACACCAGACATCAGTAGCCCAAAAATTCTCCTAAGTCAATTCCAATCTGATATCCATCTGAATCACACTCTGAGGCCCTCGGGACCTCAACCAAACATACCAACAAGTCCTAAAACACGATACGAACTTAGTCAAGACCTCAAATCACATCAAAAAACATCAAAAACATGAATTATACCCCAATTCAAGCCTAATGAAAGCTAATGAATTCCAACTTCTACAATCGATGCTGAAACCTATCAAATCAACTCCGATTAACCTCAAATTTTGCACACAAGTCATAAATGACACAACGGACCTATTCCAACTTCCAGAACCAAAATCCGAGCCCAGTAACCATAAAATCAACTCTTGTTCAAACTTTTCAATCTTCCAAACTTCTAATTTTCCAACTTTCGCCATTTAAGGAAAAAATCACCTACGGAACTCCAAATCAATTTCCGGACACACTCTTAAGTTCAAAATCACCATACAGAGTTATCATAACCATCAAAACTCCATTTCAGAGCCATTTACGCATAAGTCAACATTCGGTTAACTCTTTCAACTTAAACTTCCAACCTTTGGACTAAGTGTCCCAATTCATTCTAAAACATCCCCAGAACCAAACCAACTACCCCGGCAAGTCACATAACAATAATTGAGCACGAAATAAGCAGTAGATAGGGTAAACCAGTTATAACACTCAAAATGACTGACCCAGTCATTACATCCTCCCCCTCTTAAACAAACATTTGTCCTCGAACGTGTCTAGAGTCATACATAGAGTCTCGAATAGGCGTGGATATATGCTCTGCATCTCCCGCTCAATCTCCAAAGTAGCCTCTTCGTCTGGCTGACCTCTCCACTGCACCTTCACTGAAGCTATGTTCTTTGACCTCAACTTTCGAACTTGCCGATCCAAAATAACCACCGGCTCCACATCATAAGTCAAATCACCATCCAATTGAACCGTGCTAAAGTCCAATGAGACGGATCGCCGACATACTTTCGGAGCATGTATACATGAAATATTGTATGAACACTCGATAGACTAGGCAGCAATGCAAGCTTGTAAGCTACCTCCCCAATCCTCTCAAGCACCTCAAACGGGCCAATATACTAAGGGCTTAACTTGCCCTTCTTCCTGAACCTCATAACACCCTTCATGGGTGAAACTCTGAGTAGTACCTTCTCCACCACCATGTAAGCAACATCATGAACCTTCTGATCGGTGTAACTCTTCTGTCTAGGCTGCGTCGTGCGAAGCCGATCCTAACTCAACTTAACCTTGTCCAAAGCATACTGAACCAAGTCAGTACCCAATAGCCTGGCCTCACCTGGCTCAGACTAACCCACCTAATTCCTACACCGTCTCCCATACAAAGCCTCATACGGAGCCATCTAAATGCTTGATTGGTAGTTGTTGTTGTAAGCAAACTCGGCAAGGGGCAGAAGCGGATCCCAAGAACCTCCAAAATCCATGACACAAATGCGTAGCATATCCTCCAATATCTGAATGGTGTGCTAAGACTGTCTGTCCGTCTGAGGGTGGAATGATGTACTCGACTTAACTAGTGTGCCTAACTCTCGCTGCTAAACAGCGATGTAAACTATGTGTGCCAATCTGAAATGATGGACACGGGCACACCGTGGGTGAACAATCTCGCGGACGTAGGTCTCAGCCCACCGCTCTAAAGGATAAGTAGTCCCAACAGGAATGAAATGCGCGGACTTGGTCAATCGATCCACAATCACCCAAATAGCATTAAACTTCCTCGAAGGGCGAAAGCCCAACTACAATGTCTATGGCGATATACTCTTATTTCCACTCTGTAACTCAAGCCTCTGGAGTTATCCGCCTGGTATCTGATGCTTGTACTTCACCTGCGGACAGTTTAGGAACCAAGCTACAAAACCCACTATATCTTTCTTCATCATCCCCCACCAATAGTGCTGCCTCAAGTCCTGATACATCTTTGCAGCACCCAGATGAATTGAATACCGCGAACTGTGGGCCTCCTCAAGAATCAACTCACGTAGCCCATCCACATTAGGCATACAAATCTGACCCTACATCCGCAACACCCCATCATCCCCAATAGTATTCTCCTTGGCATCACCGTGCTGAACCGTGTCCTTGAGGACAAGCAAATTAGGATCATCATACTGACACTCTCTGATGCGATCATATAAGGAAAACTGAGAAACTACACAAGTGAGAACTTGACTGGGCTTATGGACTTAGGACCGTGTCCGGATTTTTAATTTGGAGGTCTATAGTGGAATTAGACTTGATATGGTGAAAGTCAAATTTTTGGAAAGTTTGACCAGGAGTGAACTTTGTGATATTGGGGTTGAATTCTAATTTCGGAAGTTGGAGTAAGTCCGTGGTGTCATTTGTGACTTGTGTGCAAAATTTAGGGTCAATCGGATGTCATTTGATAGGTTTCGACGTTGTTTGTAGAAGTTTAATTTCCTTAGCTTCAATAGGCTTGAATTAGGGTGTGACGTGTTTTTGAAGTTGTTCGAGGTGATTTGAGGGCTCAACTAAGTTCGTATCGTGTTTTAAGACTCGTTGGCATGTTTGGTTGAAGTCTCGGGGGCCTGACGGATGGTTAACGGATCGATTTTGAGTTTGAAAGATTGCTGAAGCTGGAGTTCTTTCGGCGTGATCGCACCTGCGAGGGATTGGCCGCAGGTGCAATGTCGCAGATGTGGCTAGTTATACGCAGAAGCGGAGTTGGGCTGGCCTGGGCAGGGCGCATGTGCAAGGGGATAACCGCATTTGCGAGCCCACAAGTTCGAGCGAGGCTCTGCAAATGCGAAGTTGAAGGAAATTCCTAATACTACAAAAGCGGGTAATAGGCCACAGAAGCGCCTCGCCAGGTGAGAAACCTGGAGCACAGATGCGGGCCTGGGGGAGTTAAGTTATTTCCGCAGAAGCGGAGGATTTACCGCAAAAGCGGTTCCGCAGGTGCGAAAAGCCTGGGCAGAATGTTTAAAAACAAGGGTTCACGATTTTGGCTTCATTTTAACATTTTGAGCTTTGTGGAAAACGATTTTTTGAGAGATTTTCATGTGGGTGTTTGAGGTAAGTGATTCTTACCTAGTTTTGATTAATTTCTGTGATTATGCCTTTGATTTCATCATTAAATTAGTGATTTGGGACGGAAAAATTGGGGAAAATGGAGAAAAGTCCTTAGGCTAGATTTTGAGGTTTTTGATTGGGAATTATATCAGATTTCAGTTATTGCGGTATGGGTGAACTTGTGGTCGAATGGATGTTTGGATTTTATGACTTTTGTCGAATTTCGAGACATGGGCCCGGGGGCTAGCTTTTAGCCGATTTCTGATTTTTTATTAATAACCTCATATTTTCTAGTGAAATTGATTCCTTTAGCCCGTGTTGATTGTATTGTACTATTTGTGGCTTGATTAGGGACATTTGAAGGTCGATTTGCAAGGCAAAGGTGTGTTGGAGTAGAGATTTGCTCGGATTGAGGTAAGTAACAGTTCTAAATCTGGTTCAGAGGGTATGAAACCCCGTATTTTGTGTCTTGTGATTGGTTTTGAGGTGACACACATGCTAGGTGACGGGCGTGTGGGCGTGCACCTTAGGAATTGGGACTTGGTCTATTCCATGGAACCCTATAGTTGATTAATCTGTTGATATCTATAAACTCTTCACGTGATATAAAAATTGAGCTGCAATTCCTGTTAGAAATTGTGCTTAGGCCATGTGTTGGTACTGAAAGGGCCCTCAGAGGCCGTATTACATGTTAAATTATCTGCTAAATTTGCTGTTACACTCAGTCTTCGTTTTACTAGCATATCATATCTCAGTCTCTTTTGTTCCTTGTTGATATATTACATCATTTCTGTTTGGTCTGATTTTCATGATATCTGAGAGCCCGAGAGACTAGAGAGGTTGGTGATTGAGTTGGGGCCTGAGTGCCAAACTGTGGGTGATATGTGTATATGTAGATCGGGTTTCGCGCCACAACGAGCCTTATGGTTGTGGATATGTGGATCGAGTTACACGCCGTAACGAGCCTTATGGCTATATATATATGGGCCCGGCTGCATGCCGCAGCGAGTTTCATTGATTTATGCCATGATTGACTTGATATAGCACTTGGGCTGAAGGAGCCCCTCCGGAGTCTATACACACCCCAGTGAGCGCAGGTACCTACTGAGTACGAGTGTCGAGTGCTGAATGCTGAGTGAATGGGAGGGCTAAGTGACTGTGGCCCTGAGAGGATGCATTTGATTTCATTATTGCTGCACTTAACTATCATGCATCACTGTCTTGAAATTTTCTGAAAGATATTTCACTCTGTTTCACTTAAAACTTTTCGTGAAATAACTGTTTCGACCTGATTTATCGAACTTGAAAGCATGCCTACTCTCCTTTGTTGAAATCACTATAATTGAACTATAACTATGAATCTCGTCACTACTTTCAGCTCTTTATTTAGTCTTGTTACTTACTGAGTTTGTTGTACTCACGTTACACCCTGCACCTTGTGTGCAGACCCAGGTGCAATCGGTCACAGCGGTTGCTGAGTTGTGGGGTGCAATTTCTCGGAGACTATCGAGGTAGCTGCTTGGCGTTCGCAGACCTTGTTTCTCCTTCCCTATCTTTCTATTTATTGCATTTAGTTCAGATTATCATAGATAGTATTTTCCGGACTTGTGATGTATAGATGCTCATGTAATCTGTGACATCCCGATGCTGGAAATTTCCACGTTGTATTTTAGGTCTCTATCCCGTTTATGAAATCTCTTATTATTTAAACTGCTTAAATTCATTTTCTGTTAAAAGTGTTGGAGAGGTTCTCTAGACTAAGTTCCCAACAGAGTGATTTCATATTTGAAGGCCCATGGGATGATTGGGAAGGTTTGTTTATCTTATTTGGCCTTTGTTAGGGATGTTGGTGCTGATTTTCCTGCTATTGATTCTGTTCTGGTGGTGCGCGATTTTCCGAATGTGTTTCCTGCAGACCTGCCGGGCATGCCACCCTATAGACATATTGACTTTGGCATTGATTTGTTACCGGGCACTCAGCCCATTTCTATTCCACCTTATCAGATGGCCCCAGCGGAGTTGAAAGAATTCAGGAGTAGTTGCGAGAGTTGCTCGATAAGGGCTTCATTCGGCCCAGTGTGTCCCCTTGGGGTGCTCCTGTCCTGTTTGTGAAGAAGAAGGATGGTCTATGCGAATGTGTATCGACTATCGCAGTTGAACAAGGTTACACTGAAGAACAGGTATCTATTGCCACGTATTGATGACCTATTTGACCAGCTTCAGGGTGCTAGGGTGTTTTCTAAGATCGACTTACGTTCAGGCTATCATAAGTTGAAGATTCGGTAGCCAGATATCCCGAAGACTGCTTTCAGGACTCAGTATGGTCATTACAAGTTCCGTGTGATGTCCTTTGGGCTGACCAACGACCCAGCAGCATTCATGCACTTGATGAACAGTGTATTTCAGCCCTATCTTTTCTCTTTCGTCATTGTGTTTATTGACGACATTCTGGTGTACTCCCGGAGTCGGGAGGATCATGAGCAGCACCTGAGGACTGTGATTCAGACCTTGAGAGAGAAGAAGTTATATGCAAACTTTTTGAAGTGTGAATTCTGCCTAGATTCAGTGGCATTATTAGGTCATGTAGTATCGAGTGAGGGGATCAAGGTAGATCCAAAGAAGATTGAAGCAGTGCAGAGTTGGCCTAGACAGTCCTCAGCTACGGAGATCCGGAGTTTTCTTGGCTTGCCGGGGTATTACCGTCGATTTGTAGAGAGTTTCTCGTCTATTGCAGCACGTATGACCAGATTGACCCAGAAGGGTCCATTCAAGTGGACCGAGGATTGTGAGAAGAGCTTTTAAAAGCTCAAGACCGCTTTGACTACAACCTTAGTGTTAATGTTACCTACTGGTTTGGGGTCCTATACGGTATATTGTGATGTGTCAGGCATTGGTCTCGGCGTGTTGTTGATGCAGGACGGTAGGGTGATTGCCTACGCGTCTAGACAGTTGAAGCTGCATGAGAAGAACTATCCTGTTCACAACCTTGAGTTAGCACGTGTTGTTCATGCCTTGAGATCTGGCGGCACTATTCGTATGGTGTCCCTTGTGAGGTTTTCATCGATCACCGGAGTCTACAACACCTGTTTAAATAGAACGACTTTAACTTGCGGTAGCGGAGATGGTTGGAGTTGCTTAAGGATTATGACATCACCATTCTTTATCATCCCAGGAAGGCCAATGTGGTGGCCGATGCCTTGAGTCGCAAGGTGGAGAGTTTGGGCATTTTAGCATATCTACCAGTAAAGGATAGACCTTTAGCCTTGGATGTTCAAGCCTTGGCCAACCAATTTGTCAAATTGGATGTTTCCGAGCTGAGCAGAGTGTTGGCGTGTGTGGTTTCTCAGTCTTCTCTCTATGACCGTATCAGGGAGCGTTAGTATGATGACCCTATTTGCTAGTCCTTAAGGACACGGTTTAGCACGGTAATGCTAAGGAGGTCACTATTGGAGATGAAGGTGTATTACGAATGCAGGGCAGGCTTTGTGTGCCTAATGTCGATGGGTTGCGTGAGCTGATTCTCCAGGAGGATCACAATTTGCGGCACTCCATTTATCCAGGTGCCGCGAAGATGTATCAGAATTTGAGGCAGCACTATTGGTGGAGGCGGATAAAGAAAGATATAGTGGGGTTTATAGCTCGGTGCCTCAACTGTCAGCAGGTGAAGTACGAGCATCAGAGGGTGAGGGTCTTCAATGAAGGTGCAGTGGAAAGGTCAGCCAGTTGAGGCACTACTTGGGAGACCGAGAGGGAGATGCGGAGCAGATATTCACACCTATTTGAGACTCCAGGTACGTTTCTAGACCCGTTCGAGGACGAACGTTTGTTTGAGAGCAGGGGGATGTAATGACCCGGCCGATCGTTTTGAGAGTTATAGCCATGTTCCCTTATTCACTGCTCATTTTGTACTTTATAGCTGTTATGTGACTTGCTGGGGGTAGTCGATTCGAGTCCGGAGAGATTTCGGAGTAAATTAAGACACTTAGTCTCGTGGTTGAAAGCTTAAGTTGAAATCGTCGACCGGATATTGACATGTGTAAACAACTCCGGAATGGAATTCTGATGGTTCCGTTAGCATCCGTTGGGTGATTTTTGACTTAGGAGCATGTCTGGATTTTTGATTTGGAGGTCCGTAGTGGAATTATGCTTGAAATAACGAAAGTCAAATTTTTGGAAAGTTTGACCGGGAGTGAACTTTGTGATATCGGGGTCGGATTCTGATTTCGGAAGTTAGAGTAGGTCTCTGGTGTCATTTGTGACTTGTGTGCAAAATTTGGGGTCAACTGGACGTGATTTGATAGGTTTCGGCGTCGTTTGTAGAAGTTTAATTTCCTTAGCTTCAATAGGCTTGAATTGGGGTGCGATTTGTGTTTTTGAAGTTGTTCGAGGTGATTTGAGGGCTCGACTAAGTTCGTATCGTATTTTAGGACTCATTGGTATGTTTGGTTGAGGTCCCGGGGGCCTCGGGTTTATTTTGGATGGTTAACGGATCGATTTTGAGTTTGAAAGATAGTTGAAACTGGAGCTCTTCTGGTGTGATCGCACCTGCGAGGGATTGGCCGCAGGTGCGATGCCGCAATGCGGCTAGTTATACGTAGAAGCAGAGTTAGGCAGGGCACAGGTGCGAGGGGCTAACCGCATATGCGAGCCCGCAGGTGCGAGTGAGGCTCGACAGATGCGGAGTTGAAGGAAATGCATGATTCTGCAGAAGCGGATAGTAGGCTGCCGAAGCGCTAGGTGCACAACCTGGAGCGTAGATGCAGACCTAGGAGAGTTAAGTTATTTCCACAGAAGCGGAGGATTTACCCGCAAAAGCGGTTTCGCAGGTGCGGATATTTGGCTGCAGGTGCGAAAAGACTAGGCAGAATGTTTAAAAACAAGGGTTCAGGATTTTGGCTTCATTTTAACATTTTGAGCTCGGTGGAAGGCGACTTTTGGAGAGACTTTCACTTGGGTGTTTGAGGTAAGTGATTCTTGCCTAGTTTTGATTAATTTCCGTGATTATGCCTTTGAATTCATCATTAAATTAGTGATTTGGGGGGAAAACATTGGGGAAAATGGAGAAAAGTCCTTAGGCTAGATGTTGAGGTTTTGATTGGGAATTCGGTATCGGATTTGAGTAATTTTGGTATGGGTGAACTCGTGGTCGAATGGGTGTTCGAATTTTATGAGTTTTGTCGAATTTTGAGACGTGGGCCCAGGGGGCCGGCTTTGAGCCGATTACTGATTTTTGATTTAATAACCTCGTATTTTCTAGTGAAATTGATTCCTTTAGCTCGTGTTGATTGTATTGTAAGGGACATTTGGAGGCCGATTTGTGAGGAAAAGGTGTGTTGGAGTAGAGATTTTCTCGGATTGAGGTAAGTAACAGTTCTAAATCTCGTTCTGAGGGTATGAAACCCCGTATTTTGTGTCTTGTGGTTGGTTTTGAGGTGACACACATGCTAGGGGATGAGCGTGTGGGCGTGCACTATAGGAATTGGGACTTGGTCTATTCCATGGAACCATATAGATGATTAATCTGTTGATATCTACAAATTCTTCACGTGATATAGAAATTGAGCTGCAAGTCCTGTTAGAAATGGTGCTTAGGCCATGTGTTAGTATTGAAAGGGGCCTCAGAGGCCGTATTACATGTTAAATTGTCTGCTAAATTTGTTGTTGCACTCAGTCTCCGTTTTACTTGCATATCATATCTCAGTCTCTTTTGTTTTACTTGCATATCATATCTCAGTCTCTTTTTTTCCTTGTTGATATATTACATCATTTCAATTTGGGCTAATTTTCATGATATCTGAGAGCCTCAGAGACTGGAGAGGTTGGTGACTGAGTTGGGGTCTGAGTTCTGAACTGTGAGTGATATATGTATATGTGATTCGGGATGCGTGCCGCAACGAGCCTTACGGTTGTGTATATGTGGAATGGGTTATACGCCGCAACGAGCCTTATGGCTCTATATATATGGGGCCGGGCTGCACTCCATAGTGAGTTTCATTTATTTATGCCATAATTTACTTGATATAGCTCTTGGGCTGAAGGAGCCCCTCTGGAGTCTATACACACCCCCAGTGAGCGCAGGTACCTACTGAGTGCGAGTGCCCAGTGTCGAATGCTGAGTGAATGGGAGGGCTGAGTGATTGTGGCCCTGAGAGGCTGCATTTGATTTCATTATTACTGCACTTAGCTGTCATGCGTCACTGTCTTGAAATTTTCTGAAAGATATTACACTCTGTTTCACTTAAACTTGTCATGAAATAACTATTTCGACCTGATTTATCGAACTTGAAAGCATGCCTACTCTCCTATGTTGAAATCACTGTAATTGAACTATAACTATGAAGCTCGTCACTACTTTCAGCTCTTTATTTAGTCTTGTTACTTACTGAGTTGGTTGTACTCACGCTACACCCTGCACCTTGTGTGCAGACGCAGGTGCATCCGGACACGGCAGTTGCTGAGTTGTGGGGTTCGGTTTCTCGGAGACTATCAAGGTAGCTGCTTGGTGTTCGCAGACCTTGTTTCTCCTTCCCTATCTTTCCACTTATTGTATTTAGTTTCAGATTATCATAAATAGTATTTTCTGGACTTGTGATGTATAGATGCTCATGAACTCAGTGACACCCCGATGTTGGAAATTTCCGCGTTGTATTTTTGGTTTCAATCCCGTTTATGACACCTTTTATTGTTTAAACTACTTAAATTTGTTTTCTGTTAAAAGTGTTGGAAATATTTTTAAATGTCAGCTTGCTTAGTACCACGACAGGCGCCATCACGACAGGTTAGGATTTTGGGTCGTGACACAACACTAGCTCTAGGGGCAGCGTCATCAGTAACTACAGCTCAAGTTCTCACCATCTGTGAGAAAATAGAATGACAAAGGCTCAAACTCTTAAACCAGTAAACTCGCACGACAGGAATGAAAGAAGTGAAGTTTCCTAATAGTTTTGTAGCCTCTCGAAGATAAGTACAGACATCTCTATACCTATCCGTAAGATTCTACTAAACTCACTTATGACTCGTAGCACCTATGAACCTAGAGCTCTAATACCAACTTGTCACGACCCTAATTTCCCTCCGAATGATATCGTGATGGCACCTAGTCACTAAGACTAGGTAAGCCTATCACTTACTATTTTACCCAATTTTGCAGTAGTCAAGATAGGATTCAAATTGTGGTTTCTCTGTTGTTGATGAAAGAAAGTCGCCACCTAATATTTAAAGGTATATTAGGGTACCTATTTAATTACTAAGTTATGGTCATTATAGGTCTACGAACCGAAGAGAATGGGTAAGGGTTTTTGTTCTTCTAAGGGGAAGGTGTTAGGCACCCCTTAAAATCTACCTAAGGTAGCTCCAGAGGACTTAGACTAGTTTTAAGGAATCAGTTCTTTATACCGTGCTTAATTACTACGAAGGCATGGCTTACTATATACTAAAGGGAATGTAATACTTAATAAGGGTGTGGGTTTATAAAGAGTTATTGAAGGTGAAGAGAGTTTTGAAAGTGGTCTATATTTTAAGGCTTGTATTTATTAAGTTGTGAAATTATTTACTTTGAAGAATAGATACTAGTGTAAAATTTAAAAGATGTTTGTAGGAAAGTTATTCTAGATGTACCTCGGCTTTTCTTAGAATTATGAAGAAGGAGAGTCTTTGAAAATTCATTTGGGTGATCGTTTCATTACTGATTTTCATAAAAAGTATGGTTTCATTCCTTGCTAGAAAAACCAGTGATTCTTTTCTAATTTCTCTTTGAAAACGGGCTGATGTTTCATTATAGGCCTGAGCTTCAAAACTCTTTAAGAAAGGTGAGTATACAAGATGAACAAATTATAATTTACATGGGCGAAGATTAATTAAAAATTAATTCCTCTTAAGTCCTATATTAATTATAGTTTGCCTATGTTTCATGTGGTATAAAGCGTGAAGATAAAGCACATAATCTAATATATGAGTGTTAAATACATGAGAATAAAACATGATAAAAGAACAAAAAGTAGTAAGCTAAGCTATGGAGATAATAAGCAGTAACGAAATAAGTAAGTAAGAGAAGACTGGACTCTGATGATTGGGCCTATATAAGGTAGGCCCAGCAATTGAGAAGCGCGGTTATAGCAGACTGGACTCTTCAGAGATGCAGCAAAGGCTGGTTTGGGCCTGAGTTCCTTAGGAACTCAGCAGGCCCAAATATATACATTCTCAAAAAGAATAAAATAAGGTCGTTGAAGTATTCCCACATTCTCAACATATTCAAATATACATGACACGTATATAGACAAATAATCGAAACAAAGAATAGTCAATCCTGTGGGAAATTATATTAATGTGGTGGTTCTACTTAGTAAATAATTCACATTGAAAACCTTTTGTTGTCGTTAAACATTAAACCCCCAAAGAACTAAATGCGTCAATGAATTAAGAGCTAAGGAGGAAATTCCACTCAAGGTCGATGCTCCATTTGAATCCCCCGACACTTTAAAGTTCCCAAGGGACTCAAGGTGTCACGACCCAAATCCAAAACCCGATCGTGATGGCGCCTCTCGTGAAGACAAGGCCAGCCAATTCAAATCATAACTCATTTTAAGCAGTTAATTTAACAAGAGAACGACACAACACAATTTAATAGCAGTCATTTGCGGAAAACTAGTGAACCATCCCAACAAAAGCCCAAACCGGGGTGTCACAACGTCATGAGAAACTAATGAAATCCTAATAACAAGATTACTATTACAATATCTCTGGCACAATTGTTTGAAGATAGTGGAAACAATAAGATAAAAGAGATACAGGGCTGCGGACGCTAACAGCTACCTCGTAGTCTCTGAATCACCGCTTTGACAGTCGTAGTCAATGCCTCGGAGTGGAATCAATAACGCCTGAGTCTGCACACATGGTGCAGGGAGTAATGTGAGTACTTCCAACTCAGTGAGTAATACATATAAATAATGACTAAAAGTAAGGAAACACATCGAGCACAAGGCAATGCATAATGAAGCAGTAAACCATTATTTGAAAACAGTAAATCAGTAAGAAATCATTTTAAAAAAATCTTCCCAGCTCTGGTTACCAGTTGCCATTGTTACCAACTGTAACATCCCTGGGGTCAGTATCATTTAAAACAGTAAAATCTCCCCAGCTCTGGTTACCAGTTGTCATTGTTACCAACTGTAACCTACAGTTGTCATTGTTACCAACTGTAATATCTCTGGGTACCCTGCGCTCACTGGGGGTGTACAGACTCCGGGAGGGGCCCCTTACGGCCCAAGCGCAATATCATATCTCGTGGCGGCGTGCCACCCGATCCCGTGGCGGCGTGCCACCCGATCCATTTATATCATATCCATGGCGGCGTGCCACCCGATCCATTTATATCATATTTCGTGGCGGCGTGCCACCCGATCCATTCATATCAAATCCCGTGGCGGCGTGCCACCCGATCCATTTATATCATATTCGTGGCGGCGTGCCACCCGATCCATTTATATCATTAAAATGTCATTTAAATCTCAAAACTGAGTAAAACTGGCTGTTATGTAAAGACAGTGGAAAACAACATGAATGAGTTCAAGTAACGAATCAAACAGTGAGGAAACAGTGATAAATACCCCTGAAGGGTTCAAATAACCGACACGAAGCCCAAATATGGCAATCAGCCCAATTTATGATGATATTAAATCAGTTTCAATCAAATATATAGTAAAAATCATCAATCGGGACGGATCAAGTCACAATCCAGTGGTAGACGACCCCACGCTCATCATCGAGCGCGTGCCTCACCTCAATATAGCACTACGATGTGCAATCCAGGGTTTCAAACCTTCATAACATCATTTACAATCACTACTCACCTCGAACCGGCTAAATTTCTAGCCCACGATGCCTTTGCCCTTCGAATTGGCCTCCACATGCGTCGAATCTATCCAAATTCAGAACAATTACGTCATAATATGTTGAGCGAACAAAGCCCACGCGAAAACAATCAATAAATACTAAGAAATCCAAAAATTAGCGAAACCCCGAGCCTCGAGCCCACTTCTCGAAGTTCAAAAATTTTCACATCAACGGGTTCCTTACCTCCCAACGAGTTCACCCATACAAAAATTATTAAATTCCGACATCGGATTGGCTTTCAAATCTTAAATTTTCGTTCTTGGAAGATTTGGTAAAAAATCTGATTTTTCTTCCATAGATTCATGGATTCATGATGTAAATGAGTATGGAATCATGATTTATGAAGGATTTATGATAAAGAGCACTTACCTCCTTCAAATTTGTGGAAACCCCTCTAAAAATCGTCCAAACCGAGCTCCCCCAACTCTATTTTTATCAAAATGGCCAAAACCCCCCGTTTTTATAGTGTTTTCTGCCTCGGGCGCCACAGGTGGCGCCAGGCGCTGCCTGTGGCGCTGGTTCCAATGGCCACAAAATTTCTGGCACAGAATTAGGCATAACTTTCTCATACGATGTCCGAATTGGACGATTCTTTTTGCTATGACTCCGAAATTTCGATACGGATCTAATGTTTCAGTTAAAACTGAATTTGGAGTCAATTTGAATAATATGGTACCACTTATTCTTGAAGAGACGACATCGACGCATTCTTGAAATGCCCAAGTTAAACTCCATCAACAACCAAAATCCATTCGAGGCCCTCGGGACTTCAACCAAATATATCAACAAATCTTAAAATATCATATGGACTTAGTCGAGGCCTCAAATCACATCAAACAACGCTAAATACACGAATCATACCCCAATTCAAGCCTAATGAAACTAACAAATTCCAACTTCTACATTCGATGCCGAAACCTATCAAATCGAGTTCGATTGACCTCAAATTTTGCACACAAGTCATAAATGACATAACGGACCTATGAAGATTTTCAGAACTGGATTCTGACCCCGATATCAAAAAGTCAACTCCTCAGTCAAACTTTCCCAAAATCTTATATTTTCCAACATTCGCCAAAATGTGTTAAATTGTCCTACGGACTTCCAATTTCAAATCCGGACATACGCCTAAGTCCGAAATCACCATATGAAGCTATAGCAACTCTCGGAATTCCATTCCGACCCTCGGATCAAAATCTCGCCTAACAACCGGAATCGCCAAAATACTACTCCACCAATTCAAGCTTAATTCTACACCGGACCTCCAAAACCAATTCCGATCACACTCCTAAGTCATAAATCACCTCCCAAAGCTAACCGAACCATCGGAACTCACATCCGAGCCCTCTAACTCATAAGTCAACATCCAGTTGACTTTTCCAGCTTAAACCTTCTTAAAAGAGACTAAGTGTCTCATTTCTTGCCAAACTCACTCCTAACGCAAAATACTCAATTCGATCCCATAAAACATAGAGAACGAAGCATAATGAGATGAAAAATGGGGAAAACAGAGCGGTAACTCACGAGACGACTAGCCGGGTCGTCACACAAGGCCTAGGGCAATGCCTGTGCCGGGGAGGGCAGCCCAACTTAGAGTCAAACTCCACTCCCAAATACCCTTAAACACTAACAACATGCTTTCCTTATGGGTTTATCAATGTAAACTAAAGGCTATAGCATTACCTACCATAAAATATGTACTTTCCCTCCTAACATATGAATATATAGTCTATACTGGATTATCAAACAAATGCATATCACATCAATTCTAAAGATCTCATTCTAAAACACATACAGGTGAGCATCATAAACATATTACAAAGGTCTAAATTTAGGGAAAAGTAGTATTTCAAGAAAGGCAAAGCTATACAGCAACAACTCAGCATATACAGACGTTTCTTATGTGTGGCAAACCTAGTGTGAGCTGATTGGTTTTGCTTTCAGCACATCCGTAGGTTGATACTACTATCTTAACATTTTCAAAGAGAGTCAGCAATGAAAATACAGGCAACACGGTCATGACTTAATCATTTACAGAGGTTGTCAAAGGCATCTAGGACATTATCAATCCTTTCAATAGGTATGTAAGTTTACAGACTGTAACATAGAATCCCTTAGGTTTTTGGCAGAATCATGCTCCTATACAAAATCAGGAACTAAGCAAGAACATGCAACATTCAGTTAACTTACTTGAACACTTTAAATACAGTAATGATCTTATGTAGACAAGGGAAACCTTGCACATTTATATAATTGGATTAAGCATGACATAAGGGGAAATAATTACAGATAAAGTGAAGGTATTGCATTGAAACATGTTTAACTCAAACTTAAGTCAAGGTTAGTGCATGAATATAAAATGATCATGCTCATGTTTTTATAAGTTGTCACTTGGGTTAGAGCAGAGTAACTAGATCCCTTTTTAAGGGAAAACATTATTAAGAGATACATGTCAATTTTCAGAGAGCAATGATAAGCTTAAGGGATCAGAGAAAGGAGGTATGATATCAAGTAAGCATGCATCTGAGGATGTTGACTAATCAAGAAAGTAGTTAAGTTCAGTTTAACAAGTTATCAATCTTTATATCAGAGAGAACAAATAGGATTATGATTGTGTCGTGAGGGAAGATAACTACTGGGGAAAAAAAAGAGAGGTTTAGTTCAAACAAGATTAGGTCAACAAAAACAACAACAATTGAACAAAATGAAAGACCATAGTGGAAATTCAGAAACAGTGTAACAGACATAAGTAGAGAAGAAAGCATTATAAACAACTTAGGGTTCTGGCTTAAGGTTTGAGGATAAACTTAACACCTTCAGATTCACTCAGTCATGGCTATCGAATAATAAGCACAACTTCAAAACTCACAAACTGCAAAGATGCAATAGATAAGCATAAAGATCACTGCAGATTAATGAAAAGGCTATGAAACTCATGTGAACATGAACACAGAATGACTAACATCTACACTGTTGGAAACTCATGAAATAAGATCAGCAAGAATCAATTAATAGTTTAATCAATCATCAATTAAAAACTCATAGCAAGACAACTAATCACAAGTGGCCGTTAAACTAACAGAACACAAGCATTAATATACTAAATACCATAAAACAACTGTAATACTTAGAATATAATATATTTGTAGCATTCAAAAGAGATGAATAAAAGAGAAAAATGAGAGATATGCTGACCTTTTTTAGAGCAGTAAACCAAACAAGATCTCTTTTCAGTTGCTTAAGACCCCTAGAAACCTCAAGTTTAGACCAGCGATAGTACTCACCAAAAGAAAAGAATAGAAACCCTAAGGGTTGGAATACTAAACTTCTTAGTGTTTGTGTGTGTGTTTCTCTTCAGTGTTAGGTGGTTGATTCGTGTTTTTTCTCGTTGTTAGGTAAGATCATTAAAGGCTTCTATTTATAGTGGCTATTGAAGGCTCTAGGAGTTTAGAGGATTCAAAATTGGATAATGGAAGATGACGATTACCAGTTGATGTAAGCAAAATCGAGTTGAAATCTAAGAGATAAAGGCGAAAATCAGTAAGGTTTTTTACCTGATAGGAGAGAAGTCGACCGTTGAAGGCAAGGACCTTCGGATAAAGCTTTAATGTCCAGAGGTCACTCTGTTTGGCCTCTGGACCTCGAATAACCATTATTAGATTCTGAGATATCCTTATGTATGCCATAGATTTAACAAAACAGAGGAGATTTCAGAGATTTGACCCTTGCACGATTTGGTCTAGGTTTTTCGAATTTGGTGTTTTGAATATCTATTAACAAAAAATGAAAGAAAATAACCTTCATCATAACCCAGAGACAAAACGTGATTCTCTGAGTTTGATTTTAAAGACAAAGATGGAATGGTGTTTCAAGTTTGAGAGATTGGACTCTGAAGATACAGATTCAATGAATAAAAGGGGAAATAACAGTGGGATTCTGGCTAAGGAGGCAAAAGGGGTGATTTGACGAGAGCTCACACGACCTTGCACTGTGCAAGGTTTTGTTAACTGATGTTCATGGTGGTCTGAGAGAATAAGGATGAAAGAGGAAAGGGGAGGCGGTTACGAAAGATACGAATGAATAGGGTTTTGGGAGATTTGGGGGGTGTCTCTAGGTTTAAGTTAGGAGATGGGATCTTAGCCGTTGATCTTTGAGATCAAAGGTCCAGACATTTCGAGTTTAAATTATTTTTATGGGTGCTTGAAAAATTAAAGTAGGAAATGGAAATAAAATTATGGTCCGTTGATCATTAAAATGGACGGCCAAGATGATTTGTGTTTGTTTTGTGAGAGATAAGGATGTTACGGATCACCAAGGTGGCAAATAAGATGGGTGTTTGGACTAGGTCAGGTCCGGATTGAGCTTTGTATTTGGGCTAAAATAATTTAACTGATAGCCACTTTGTAATTACTTAAGATACCACAATCGTAGCCTTTTAGTCTTTATCCCTTTTGAAATTAAATTAAATTAACTTAAATATTTCAATAAAATGTAGTAAAAATGATAATTGTTAAATACTATTAATTATTGCAATTAATTAATTAATTTTTAAAAATACTTTATTAGGACATTAATTTTGAATTATTGAAATAGTAGACTAATTAACTAAAAATTTGAGAAATAATTTACTGAATTGATTATAATACCTTCGTATAGAAATCATTTTTAATAACCTAAAATAGTATATATATTTGTAACTACATAATGTCAATATTACGTAATTAATTTTAAAACTAATGCTTGATTAATTTGAAAAATAGATATTCATTACAGGAAAATACTTTGAAATCATTTCTTGCAAATTATTAAGTATAAATAAATTAATTTAAAAAGGGAGAGTCAAAATTGACCGTCAACACTTACTGAATTAAATAACAAAGTTTTACCAAAATAACTATTAAACATAAACTATATATCCCTATATAAAGCCAACAATCCTAACATGATATAATATCTCAAAACCGGTAGTACAAGTCATAAGCTCTACTGAGTTCACTAGGAAATTTCTAAGTATAATAATTCTAGAAGAGAAATAAATATACAAAATAACTTCAGATGGTGACTCCGAGGCTTGTGAACGCGACAGCAGGCATAGCTTGAAGTCTCTGCAACAATGTCCGATCAGCTATCTAATGATCAACAAACTCCGAAGTACCTGGATCTGCACCAAAATGTGCAGAAAGCGTAGCATGAGTACACCACAGCGGTACCCAATAAGTATCAAGACTAACCTCGGTGGAGTAGTTACGAGGAACAGTCAAGATACCTACTAGACATAACAACATATACAAGTATAAATGTGAAACTAAAAAGGAACAATACTAATATAAAGCTAAGGATGGTAAAATGACAATAATACTTGCAACAAAAAAATAGAAGCAATAATTATCAACAAGGAACAAACAGGTAATAACACCATAAGGTAAGCTGAACACAGTTTAAGTCAGGTGAAACCAGGTAAGGTAATCAAGTAACAACTCAATAAGAACAACTGCTTACACACAAAATCTATTCAAGAATTTCTCCGAGGTACCACACCTCATAATCACAATTCACGGGTCCAATTCACGAACCTTAATCACTTGGTATCTTGTGCCCACATTACAATTCACAATCACACGGACAACTCACTGTGCTGCACGGATAATTCACGTGCCAATACCATTAATACCTCATATATGTACGGATAACTCACGTGCTAAGGGAGTGACCATATCTCATATCCGCACGGACAACTCACGTGCCAACTATAACAATGACTCATAACCACACGAACAACTCACGTGCCAACACTAACCATAACTCATAACCGCACGGATAACTCACGTGCCAACAATAACAATGACTCATAACCGCACGGATAACTCACGTGCCAACACTAACCATAACTCGTAACCACATGGACAACTCACGTGCCAATAGTACAACTCTCACACGGAGGGCAAGTAAACGAGAATATATATAAATGATTAATAGACATCAGGATTCATCTTCTTAAATTAATATGAGTGATCAATTACGTGTGTGCTTGTGCAAGTCTATCAAGTCAACAAGTAAGAACAGAGACAATGAATGGAACATATGAAACAACACAACGAAACGTAAAATGCATAACTCACACAAGGTAGGCACACCAATATACAATTAAAATCAATAACAATGCCCCAGGCCATCACAAGTCATCACAAACCATCCCTAACATAGCCTCCCTTGCCTCGCCACGTGCGCAACAATAAAGTAAATGTTCGCCTTGTCTCGCCGCACACGCATAATAATATTCCCTCCCTGTCTAGCCACACTCGCATAATAATATTCCCGCCTTGTCATGCTGCATGTGCAATTACCAACAACAATAGCACGGACAACTCACGTGCGAACACCCCGACCATCCTCTCAACAATATCACGTGTGCCAAAACATAACAACACAATATAATGACTTGCACCACATGTGCCCATATGCCACAATATTTCCTCAAAACAATTCCAATACCACAACCACACATAGCCCTTGGCTCAACAATACTGAGCACAATAATAACAAAAGAGTACGACAAGTAATCAACATAAAAATTACAAAACACAGAGAAACGAAAATACGAGCTCACAATGAAATACATAACAAGTAATAATGGTTTCAAATAAGAATAACTCAACAATGGGAGAGATAATGTGTAACAACGATATCTAACAAGAGTAACTTAACAATTGAAAGGATAACATGTAACAATGTTTCCAAACAGGTATAACTCAACGATAAGAGAAATAACATGTAACAATGATTCCAAATAGGTACAAATCAACGATAAGGGAGATAACATGTAACAATGATTCCAATAGGTACAACTCAATGATAAGAGAGATAACTTGTAACAATGATTCCAAATAAGGATAAGTCAGCAGTGGAAGGGATAACAGTAACTTCAATTAAGGTTAAGTAATTACGAAAGAAATAACACGGCAATAAAAGAGGAAAATACTTCAATTAAGGCTTATAATAGTATATTTGGAAACAAGGGTAGAACATGAATCAATAAACTTCAAATAAGACACGTAAGGCGTCACGACCCAAACCGCAGGCCGCAACGGGAACCCGATGCTTTACTCAACCGAGTACCAATGTAACATATCTTTCTTATCATACCATCATGGGTAAGGGGGCTAGAAGAGCCGTCATGAGATAACCAGAATAAAACATAAGGAAACACTAGTCATAGGACGACCCAACTTGATATAGAAACTTATACATGTGACATACGGGCCTATACAACCGAAATAATCATTTGTACACTCGAAACATAGGCCGACAAGGCCATACAATCATCCATATACATGACATATGACTACAAGCCTCTAAGAGGACATAAACGTCATAAAGGCTAGGATAGGGCCACGCCATACCAATTGATACATGTCCGAAGCATACTGACCAAATAGGCAACTCCGGAGAAAGTGGAGTGCACCAACACCTTCTGCTGAGCTGATAGTCTACTAGGAGGATTGTCAACCTATCTATTAGGACCTGCAGGCATGAAATGCAGTGTCCCAAGGCAAAAGGGACGTCAGTACAAACAAAACATCGAGTATGTAAGGCATGAAAGTAGTATATAAAAGACATAAAAGAAACATGGAGTAAAGAACTCAACCTATAAGTCTGAATAGCTCTGTGAATCACGAAATGTTTATAATGCCATGCATATGCGTATAATGTCATATCATGCATAGGTATGTGCGTACATAACATCATCAAGCCTTTAAGGGCATCCCATAATATCATCTCGGCCTCTGTGGGAGAAATCATCGACGTATACCAGCTGATCAGGTGGTGGTGCGTATATAACGCCATAGCCTTTCCCCATAACCCATATACATATAATATACGTATATATAACCCCATCTAGTCATGAGTCAATGTACATGTATAAATGAATGCAATGCATAAGCAGTAAGTCAATTAAATCTCCTGGGATGACATAAGATCAATATGCCTTCGGTCAATATCATGAAATAAAATTTATCAACTTACATATTTTCTGAGACCCATGAATAGAGAATATAATAATAGGACATATGGGGAATCAAGAACATAGGCAACCCTAGTACTTCTAAGAATAGAGTCATTTGTGAAAGTTCCGTGTTTGCTCGTTTCGATTATATCATATGGATCATGCCAAAAGGAAAGATGGGATAGCCTTAACATACCTTAACCTCATTGAGTCCTTAGTACCTTCCAATATATTCTTCAAACAACTCAACTCAATCTACCATAGCATAAGGAGATTAAAAATCATTGCCGGATAAAAGCTAAGTCCGCAACTTAAACTAGTAGATCGTTTATGTAAATTTGAGCAGCATCTCCCCTGTAAAAAGGGCCTCCTCCAACACCATATACCAACAACAAAAACCATAGCAATACAATACGAACAATCAACAATAGGGTAAAAAATATTTCATTAACAAGTCATCAACATATCACGACGAGCGGCAAGCTCGGATTGAATCCCTTTGCACCCTTCAACCCCATTATAATTCATTCTTGAACATAGTAATATATCCAGTATAATAACCAATTCCTTTTAAAGGATTTCCAACCTTGTACTCAATTTCAAAGTTACCCGAAATAGCCTAATATCACTATGGACAACTTCCAAGTGCTTTATAGCCATTTCTTTTCTAGTTATCAATTTCCTCAACAAGATTGACATGTAAACCAAACATAATCATACTAAAAATATCATATCCAACTTATTTTCCATAATTTCCAGCCATATGAAGTCATATACACAACTCCAAAATAGTCCAATAAGAGAGAACAACTTCTTATACAACTTCAAGTTCTATCTTGTAATTCTTCATCCAAATAACTTAACCAACACATAGATAATATTAAGCCCAAGAAATAGGGTGTTATAAAATACCCTAAATAATCAGAACAAAGCCGAACCAAAGCTTCCTTTAGCTTACAAGCACCCTTAATGGCATCATAACACCATGGAGACTTTTTTCTTCACTTAGGCTAATTTTTGAGGTTAGGTCTAGGCAAAACCACCTTGGATTCGACTTGGAACCATGGAGGACTGTTATAGAGGTGTTTGGAGAGTTTTGGAACTGTCCTTGGTCGAAAATTACCAAAAATAAGCCGTCCAAACACTTTAAAATATTCAAGGGTCGTCCACCGCCTAAGTGGGTCCCATTGGGAGCTGCTTGTGCAGTCTCGAAGACGTGAATATCTCTCTACTCAGATGTCGTATCGACAAACGGTTTAATGTGTCAGAAACTAGACTCATATATCTTAAATTTGGTAGGTGGATTATCCCGTAATTCCAAGAATATTGGGAGAAAATCTCAGGTACATTTGACCTAATACTCAGCAATTGGGTCCCATTGGCCAAGTTTTGTTCCACAACTCACTTGAATTCAAAATGTAACACGTGAATATCATACGACTAAAATAACTCATATCATAACCTCCTTATAATATTAATAACCCTAGTCTCACCCCCCAAAGTACATGTCATAACATTCTCAACTTGTCGACTTTTGACGAAACTTATTTTCTTTGATTCGTTTAGCTTCTAAGCCTTCCACCCTTCTTGGTACTTGTTATCCATGATCTTAAAGATTTTTCACCTCCACGATAACATGATTAACTTACTTTATGTACTTTCAAATATAATCTCATTTTGTAGCTTACATCACCTGACTTACGACGTATTCTCACGTATGAAAACATGAGGTGTAACATAATTCCCCCCCTTTGGAATATTCATCCTCGAATATTGACTGATGCGCTTATTAGTCTCATAACCTATAGCTCTTACGACTACTTTAGTACTGTCCTTGCCATCTAGGCAATTGTTCTGTGAATAAATCCAAAGGCCAGGGCATTTCCCCCTTTAGTCCTCTTTCTCACACCATGACTTGTGGTCGGAATTCTTCTGATCTTGTATCTGTTGCTGCCTTCTTTCATGCAGCCTGTACGATATTGTCCTTGTTTGTGCGTCGATGCGACTCTTCTCTCCCCTTTCCTCCAGCTTTTAGCCAATCTCTAGGCCTCACCTTGTGAATATATATAGAACTATGAAGTGTTGTCCCTTTGGGCATCTATAGGTGTACTGAAATTCTTCGCTTGGTACTTTGTCGAACTTACGACTATTTCCATATCTTGTTTCTTAGCCTCAGTTATCTATGCCTATAGCTTTGCTACAACTAGGTAGGTCATAGTATGCCATAACTCTTACTTTAGTCTATTATTACCGAGATCTGCTACCCAACTCCAGGTTACTCTCTCGCTGCTTATCTTATATGTGTAAATCTAAGTCCTTTAATGCTTCCTCATTACTGCTCATCTTAATAATGACGGCCTAATCTCATCTCATACTTCATAACTTTTATCCATCCATTGTTTATTCACCTTAATGTTGATCCATAATCTACCACTGATAACTTGAAACCTCTAATGTAATACAATTTCACTAGGGCTCACGTTGCATCGGGGAACATTAGAAGTGCTTTGTCTGATCCCCCTAGGGACGAAACTATACTTCAATAACCGCATTTCATAGCATCCCAACGTGATTTATCTTATGGGGGTATTCTAATCCCGTTCCATCCATGAAATCCCTTTTCTTTAAATCATTACTCAATCAAAGGCCCAAATGTCATCTTCTTATCTATCACAATTACACCCTTATTCTACTACCAAGGCAGCATTCCATCTCTTCTAAATGATCCTAGTCTTTGACTCATCTAGGTACATTCAGGCTATAGCGAGCTTTCTATAACTTACGGAAACCATGAGCACTCTTGTTTTGATGGGCTTAATTTTGAGGCCTTACCTATTCTTGTCACCGTCTCACTCACCTTTTCTTATCCTTACTCCTATCTACCAAAAAAGATTGTGCTCTACCATACTTTAGCCTGCAACCTACACATGTCTATTTATACTACTTGCAACCTTCCTTTAACTTGGTAGCACCATAGATCTCCTTGTGTACATTCTCGGTTGTCTTTAAATGTAATCAATTAGTTTTATTGGTCATTCTGCCACTTGCTACATGGATACTTAGCTTATCATAGTGCCCACGAATACTGGAATTCCCTATAACTCGTATGATCTCAAATATCACCTTTGACTTCCTATTCATTAGTCATGATAGGTGCCACTTTCTTATGGAGTGCATACAATGTTGTAGTAAGACTGTTGTTACAAGATCATTTCTTCTTTATGTCACTATACATAGGTTGAAGCCTTCTTCCTTATTTCCTCAGCTAGTCTTTCTTTGTAGTACTTAGGGGAGACTCTCTGACTCATGTAAAGTTGTGAGCTTATTACATTGTATACTCAAAGGAATTTTTAATGTTCTTACTCACCTATAATTATACTTAATTACTTACCTTTGTGCTCTTGTTCTCGTATGGTTGCTTCTGAACTGAAGTTTTGAATGTCTCTCAAGTGCCACTATCTTTTATTTCTGTAACACCTATACTGCACCTTTAACTACCCAAACTCCTATCTGAATATTTCTCAAGTATCACAATGTCATATCTGCAAGACTAAATTCACTATGCTGGGGTTCACTATGTTTACCTTGCACGATCTGTTGATTTATCTGTATCCTCTTGTCTAGCCATAACTAGACTCTTCCTGAATCAGCTACTAACTACTCATTGGTCCATTCTCATATTTATATTCCGTGTAATCTCTCTTGGGTTATTTCCTTCATCTTAACTTACCTCTCGCACTGGCTCCTTATGTATCCAGTGCTCATTCGCACTTATTTATCAATAGCATCCTGGGCGGGAACCCTTACTGCCTCTCCCCCGCGTCGTTCTTGCATAATGTTCTGGAGTCGTAACATATTTGTATAATTTAAATAAATGCAATCCCATTCTTTTCGCCTTTTTACCACATTCTTCCCTTACTATTCCGTAGTTACCTGAACCATATAACTCCTACTTAATACCATATCACACCATCTTCCCTCCTCTCTTCATCTTTTGCGTCTTTTCATATCTTCATTGACTCTTACTTGCCTTGCGGCAACCCTTCTGTACCAAGGATAATGAAATTTCTTACTCACGAGGGTAACACCAAGTGTAACTGGCACACTTAGTCCCTTAAGCTTAACTCTTCTCACAGTGCTCGCTTTAGGGAAGCGTCTTCCTGAATGCCCTTTGAAGGTTATTCTTTTGTTGTTCATTCTATTATCGTCAGAATCCAATCTCTGAAATTCTCATGATGCCAACTATTATCAAATCATTCGGTCTCTAATTCATGTTCACTTTATCTTGTTCACCAGCCCATACTGATTTCTACTACTTCGGGGTCTAACTTTTCCTTTTGGTAATTATGTTGGAGTCACCAACTTATTTCTCGAAATGAGGATATGACCTTCGGCCTATACTCTTTTATTGTCTCAAGGCCTGTCATCTCTTATATTTTCGTTCACTTGACTATAGACCCTGTCATCGTTTCATATTTTGATTTACCGTTATCACCCATTTATCACATCTTACTCATAATGCTTCATTTACTCTCTTCTTATTCTCCTGCTAATATTTCTGTCAATCACTTTATTAAAAACTTCAACAAAACATTCTTTCGCTTTTAGCTTCCCTTGCTATATCCACTGGCTCTTCGAGTCGCCTAGCTTCTCTCTTTACTAGGGGCGGGAGCCATACAAAGGTAAATATTTATCCCTTCTAGGATTCTAGTGCCAATCTTCTAAATATTTTCTGGACATTCTAGCATTTCATACCTAAATGTACTATTCTAGAGTGCACCATCGAGGTGTCTCACAATGAGAACTATTACCACTTTTGCAATATCCTTCGAAAAGCGTCAGCTAATGCTAACAATCTATCCACCATTTTGGGTTACTCTAACCCCAGCTGGATCTTGATATCCCATCCTTCTCTTAAACAATACCTGTTAGCTCCCATAGGGCATAACTAAGATGGGTGTGGCCAATTGTACATACCTCTGTTACTGTTGAAGGTGACTCAAAATGCTTATATTTCTCTGCATGAATTGTAAATACTGATAATCTTCACTAACTGGGTACCTCGTACCCTTCTTTACCTTGCTTCTTTTACCTTTTGAAACTGGTATCTACCTTCTGATTCTCTCGTTGCTTTAAACTATATGGGTGGATAGATATTCATGACTTAGGACTCCTTATTAAGAAGCTTACACATCTTAGTACACACATGATCTGCTGAAGACCTCAAATTTACTCATCATAACCTTGATGCAAAATCAAGTTCTCTTGCTCAACTCTTCCACAGCCACATTCAATCTCTTACCAACCATCTTCTTTCTGGATGTAGGTTTCATTTTATTACGAATAAAATAGAATTTAGGAGTTTTAATTCTTACAAATGAGCTCTACCACACGATCTAGAGTAAGAAGAAAGAGTGACAATCCTAAATGCCTTGTAGCCTCGTGCTTATAAATGTGGTGCATAACACACCCATAAGCAAGACTCTATAGACACGGCTTGTAGAATCACTTGGAAAGAACTGCCTGATACCACTTTTGTCACGACCCAAACCGCAGGCCACAATGCGAACCCCGTGATTTACTCAACCGAGTACCAATGTAACATATCTTTATTATCATACCATCATGGGTAAGTAGGCCAGAAGGGCCGTCATGAGATAACCAGAATAAAGTAAAAGGGAATATTAGACATAGGACGACCCAACATGACATACGGGCCTATACGACCGAAATGATCATTTGTACACTCAAAATTTAGGCCGACAAGGCCATACAATCATCCATATACATAACATATGACTACAAGTCTCTAAGAGTACATAAACATCATAAAGGCTAGGATAGGGCCACGCCATACCAATCTATACATGTCCAAAGCATACTAACCAAATAGGCAAATCCATAGCAAGTGGAGTGCACCAACTCCTTTCACTGAGCTGATAGCCTACTAGGAGGATTGTCAACCTGTCTATCTGACCTGCAGGCATGAAAGGCAGCATCCATAGGAAAAAGGGACATCAGTACAAATAAGGTACCGAGTATGTAAAGCATGAAAGTAGTATATAAAAGACATGAAAGAAACATGGAGTAAAGAACTCAAGCTGTAAGTGTGAATAGCTCTGTGAATCATGATACATTTATAATGTCATGCATATGCGTATAAATATCATATCATGCATTGGTATATGCATACATAACATCATCAAGCCTCTAAGGGTATCCCCTCATGTCATCTAGGCCTTTGTAGGCGAAATAATCAATGTATACCAGCTGATCAGGTGGTGGCGTGTATATAATGTCATAACCTTTCTCTATACCCCATATACATACGCCATCTCGTCATGGGTCAATCTACATGTATAAATGAATGCAATGCATAAGAAGTAAGTCAATAAGATCTCTCGGGATGTCATAAGATCAATATGCCTTCGGTTAATATCATGAAATAAAATTTATCAACTTATGTATTTTCTATGAACCATGAAAAGATGATATAATAATAGGACACATGGGGAATCAAGAACATAGGCACCCCTAGTACTTCTAAGAATAGAGTCATTTGTGAAAGTTTCGCATTTTCTCGTTTCGATTGTATAATATGGATCATGCCAAAAGGAAAGAAGGGATAGCCTTAACATACCTTAACCTCATTGACACCTTAAAACCTTCCAAGAAGTTCTTCAAACAACTCAGCTCAATCTACCATAGCATAAGGAGATCAAGATCATTGTTGAGTAAAGGCTAAGTCCATAACTTAAACTAGTAGCTCGTTTATGTAAATTTGGACAGTATCCCTCCTGTAACAAGGGCCTTCTCCAATACCATATACCATAAACAGCAACCAGAGCAATACAATAAGAACAATCAATAATAGGGTAAAAAATATTTCATTAACAAGTCATCAACATATCACGACGAGCGGCAAGCTCGAATTCAATCCCTTTGCACCCTTCAACCCCATTATAATTCATTCTTGAACGTAGTAATATATCCAGTATAATAACCAATTCCTTTTAAAGGATTTCCAACCTTGTACTCAATTTCAAAGTTACCCGAAATAGCCTAATATCACTATGGACAACTTCCAAGTGCTTTATAGCCATTTCTTTTCTAGTTATCAATTTCCTCAACAAGATTGACATGTAAACCAAACATAATCATACTAAAAATATCATATCCAACTTATTTTCCATAATTTCCAGCCATATGAAGTCATATACACAACTCCAAAATAGTCCAATAAGAGAGAACAACTTCTTATACAACTTCAAGTTCTATCTTGTAATTCTTCATCCAAATAACTTAACCAACACATAGATAATATTAAGCCCAAGAAATAGGGTGTTATAAATACCCTAAATAATCAGAACAAAGCCGAACCAAAGCTTCCTTTAGCTTACAAGCACCCTTAATGGCATCATAACACCATGGAGACTCTTTTCTTCACTTAGGCTAATTTTTGAGGTTAGGTCTAGGCAAAACCACCTTGGATTCGACTTGGAACCATGGAGGACTGTTAGAGAGGTGTTTGGAGAGTTTTGGAACTGTCCTTGGTCGAAAATTACCAAAAATAAGCCGTCCAAACACTTTAAAATATTCAAGGGTCGTCCACTGCCTAAGTGGGTCCCATTGGAGCTGCTTGCGCAGTCTCGCAAAAATGCGATTCTTTACTCAGATGTTGTATCGACAAACAGTTTAATGCGTTAGAAACTAGACTCATAGATATTCAATTTAGTAGGTGGATCATCCCGTAATTCCAAGTATATTGGCAGAAACACTCAGCTATATTTGACCTAAGTTTCAGCATATTATGAATGTAACATGTGACGACCTTTTTCAACTTTTGTTCCACAACTCGCTTGACTTCAAAATGTAACACACGACTATCATACAACTAAAATAACTCATAACATAACCTCCTTATAATGTTAAGAACCCTAGTCTCACCCCAAAGTGCATGTCCTAACATTCCCAACTTGTAGACTTTCAACGAAACTTATTTTCTTCGATTTGTTTAGCTTCTAAGTATTCCAACCCTCTTGGTACTTATTATACATGATCTTAAATTTATTACTTCCACGTTAACATGATTAACTTACTTTATATACTTTCAAATATAATCTCATTTCTGAGCTTACATCAATTGACGTACGACGTACTCTCACGTACGAAAACATGGGGTGTAACATAAGGGTAAATCTAGCAATGGAAGAATTAACATGATAAGATCAAATTTCCACATATAATCCATGTACACACTTGTCACCTGGGGTGCACGTCTTTCATGTAGTTCAAATAGTCAAAACAAACCCATCCTTAAGGGGTAGTCCCCCCCCCCCCCCCCACAATGTTAGGAGAGATACTTACCGCAAAAGCCCTCAATAAATTCTCAAAAATAGCTTTTCCTTTACAATTCACCTTTGCTCGGCACAAACCAAAATCAACTTAATAACATCAAATAAGGCAAGACAAATCAATTCCAATAATTAAAGCCACGATCTTTACACAATTGCTCAAAAGTCAACAAAAGTCAACCCAGGAATCGCCCTGTAACGACGCAACCGGTCGTTTTGCTTTCTAGATCCCTGTTCCCCTAAATAAGACTCACAACATATGCTTTTACTATTTTATGACTTGGGGGTGGTGGGCCTAGGTTGGGAAGGGTTCAAGTTGAAATCAGAACACTTAGTTCCTTAATAATGGCCTAAAGTGATTAATTTTGACTTGAGTCAACATTTTGAGTTAACGACCTTAGAACTGGGATTTGAAGATTCCAATAGGTTCGTATGATGATTTCAGACATGGGCGTGTGTTCAGATCGGGTTGGGGTAACCTAGGAGCGTTTTGGCGCTCAATGTGGGATGTTGGTTCATTGAAGGTTTTTCTAGTTCTTTAAATTTGGTTTGGGGTAGACTTTCATGTTATCGAGGTCGTTTGGGATTTCGAGCTAATGGTTCTGTGTGGTGATTTATGACTTGCATGCAAAATTTGACGCCATTCTGAGTTGATTTGATAGGAATCGAACGCGCGAAAGTGTTTTTGGAAGCTTTTGAGTTTCATGTTGAATTCATGTGTTTTGGCGTCCGATTCATAATTCTAGATGTCATTTTGGTGTTTATATCACACGAGCAAGTCAGTATTATGTTGTTGGATGCGTTAGTGTAATTGGATTGGATCTCGAGGGGCCTCGGGTGCGAATCGGATCATTTCGAACTTTGGTTGAGCTGCGCTGAACCTACTGATGTGTTGGTGTGATTGCACCTGCGGAGGGATTGGCCACTAGTGCGGACACACAGGTGCGAGAGGAGTGACCGCAAAAGTGTCCTGGAGTGGGTTGAGCAGTGATCGCAGATGCAAGGTCTTTTCGCATCTGCGAGCTCGCAGATGCGAGGAAAGTGGTCGCGGATGTGGACTAGGCCAGAAAGGCTTGGGGTCGCAGGAGCAGAGGTCCATCCGCAGGCACGAGTGCGCAGGTGCGGACAGTTTCCACAGAAGCGGATGCACAGGTACGCATGATTCTCCGTAGATGCAGACTTGCCCAACCTTAGTGAGAACTGCACCTACGATGGATTTTCCACAGGTGCGGCGTCGCCGGTGCGACCCTAGGTCTGCGGAAGCGGAAATGGCTGGGTAGTGAGGGCTTTTAATCCGAGACTTAGGCCTTTTTCCTCACACTTTCAATTTTCCTTGGGCGATTTTGAGATCACTTTTGAGGGGGATTCTCATCTACAATACAAGGTAAGTAAACTCCACTAATTTTTAAGATAAAATACACGGGTTTTAGGTAGATTAAACATGGAAAGTTTGTGAAACTGGTAGAATTTTATGAAGAACCTAGGGTTTTGGTAAATTTGGGATTTGTTCACAAAATTGGTGGTGGTTGTCACACCTCTTTTCGTATACTCCCGGGAAGGAAATGTATAAAAATGAGTTTTTCCAATTAAAGTGACATTGATCGAAATGGGATTATTTATTTAATTTTCAGAGTCGCCACTTGGAATATTTAATTGGTGTCCCAAGTCACCGATTTATTTTTATCCCAGATCGTGGAAAATTTCGACTTTCTTTTTGAAGTCTGCGAACCAGAAATTCTAAGTAAGGAATTCTGTTAACCCGAGGGAAGGTGTTAGGCACCCTCGAATTCCGTGGTTTTAGCACGGTCGCTTAATTGTTATAATCGGCTTATTATCTGATTTAATACCTATTTTTAGCCTATGGTGCATTTTTACTTAATTCCGCTTTTCTGCTTTTAAATTATTGAATAGTTGTGATGTTAATCAAAATATATCACGAATTACGTCACATAAATGCACCCGTAATTTGTAACATCTTTTAATTGAACATCGGGATTTTAGATTTAGGTCACATAAATGCGCACCCGAATTTAGGAAATTTAATTATTAAAACAGCGCGCCTAAAGCAATTTGTCGAGGGCCATGGAATTTGCTAAATGGCACGCCTCAATTTTCTAAATATTTTAATTAATGAGGGCCATATGTTTGTATATTTATTCGGTATGGCACACCCCGAATTAATTTAAAGGGGCTCTACTATTAGAATTATTAAAATCGAATTACCTAAAAGGCACCCCCGAAGTTCGTATTATCACTATGTCACGAGAACCGTACCCACAGTGGCAACACAATTATTCGCGTTCAAGATTTAATTAACTCAGAGAGTCAAGGCTCATTGCACTAGCATTACAATTTTAATTGATAAAGAGGGCCATGGCGATTGTCTATTAATGATATGGCGCACCTCTATTTTTTTTTTATGTGTTTTAATTAATGAGGGCCATATGTTTATAATTTTTATTTGATATGGCGCAACTCGAATTAAAATCATTTATTATTTAAAATTGTTTAAATCGGGTCACCAAAAAGGCACCCCCGAAGTTAACACTGTTACTATGTCACGGGAACCGTACCCATAGTGACAATGTAGTTAATCGCACTTTTAAAGTAAATGCAGAACCCGCCTTCTCTTTTAAAGTTCTCAATGCCAACATATGGAGATCAGTAATATAACAAATTAAATTGCCAATCAACAAAGTTATAGTTCAGTCCAACGAGAATACAAGCATATGAAAATATAGGGAGAGTTCTTCACAATAAAATCTGCATCACTTCACATCATAAACTCTTCTGCATATACAATTGAAATCCCACTATATCAATTGTCTAGGGACCAATTAGTTATATAGGTAGAAGAAAAGGGTTGACCAAACACAGATAATCGCATTATCAAGATAAATATTGACAATAACAGTACGCGAACAAATATGAAGTTAGTTTTGGTTTTCCTTGTAAATCGCACACACACACATACATCCTAGTATTATCAGCACATGAACCAGAACAAGTGTAACTCCATTAGCAATACACGCAATTTCAGAATCCAAAAAAAAAATGGAGATGGACAGAATCATAAATGAGAAATGTACCTGGTAATTCAGTGACCATGGACAGTGAAAAAGACAGTGAACATACAGTATCGTATCATTTACTTTGTATTACAAGCATTAGTTGTCTTAAACAGCACGAACCAACAACAGATTCTTGTATAAGTAATGAGAGATGCAACAGGACCGTTCAATGACATGCTCATGTTTGTCAATAGTGAATGAACGAATTAAAACGGAATGAACGGCAAATCAAAGATGCGAGAAATTGTACCAGTAAATATCAAACAACATGTTTTATCCAAACTTCTGAAACGAAAATTACATGAGGAGCTGGACACTGACCTATGTTAATTGAACAATTAAAAGATCTCGTCGACGCAGCGGCAAACGAAAACAGCAGCAGCAACTGCGCAATCTCGATCCAGCTACTTCCAACAGACCTTCTTCCACAAAACACAAAAAAATCAGAATTCTAACTATCTTTTATGTCTATCTCTTACTCGACCCACTGCTGTTTTTCACTCACTGTTTCCGACTGTTTTTTCTTCTTTCACNAATTGATAAAGAGGGCCATGGGCGATTGTCTATTAATGATATGGCGCACCTCTATTTTTTTTATGTGTTTTAATTAATGAGGGCCATATGTTTATAATTTTTATTTGATATGGCGCAACTCGAATTAAAATCATTTATTATTTAAAATTGTTTAAATCGGGTCACCAAAAAGGCACCCCCGAAGTTAACACTGTTACTATGTCACGGGAACCGTACCCATAGTGACAATGTAGTTAATCGCACTTTTAAAGTAAATGCAGAACCCGCCTTCTCTTTTAAAGTTCTCAATGCCAACATATGGAGATCAGTAATATAACAAATTAAATTGCCAATCAACAAAGTTATAGTTCAGTCCAACGAGAATACAAGCATATGAAAATATAGGGAGAGTTCTTCACAATAAAATCTGCATCACTTCACATCATAAACTCTTCTGCATATACAATTGAAATCCCACTATATCAATTGTCTAGGGACCAATTAGTTATATAGGTAGAAGAAAAGGGTTGACCAAACACAGATAATCGTTATCAAGATAAATATTGACAATAACAGTACGCGAACAAATATGAAGTTAGTTTCGGTTTTCCTTGTAAATCGCACACACACACATACATCCCAGTATTATCAGCACATGAACCAGAACAAGTGTAACTCCATTAGCAATACACGCAATTTCAGAATCCAAAAAAAAAAAATGGAGATGGACGGAATCATAAATGAGAAATGTACCTGGTAATTCAGTGACCATGGACAGTGAAACAGACAGTGAACATACATATCACTTGCGCGGAATTAAACAGTATCGTATCATTTACTTTGTATTACAAGCATTAGTTGTCTTAAACAGCACGAACCAACAACAGATTCTTGTATAAGTAATGAGAGATGCAACAGGACCGTTCAATGACATGCTCATGTTTGTCAATAGTGAATGAACGAATTAAAACGGAATGAACGGCAAATCAAAAATGCGAGAAATTGTACCAGTAAATATCAAACAACATGTTTTATCCAAACTTCTGAAACGAAAATTACATGAGGAGCTGGACACTGACCTATGTTAAT
>MCJB01008822.1:99985-146579 GCA_002018475.1 Nicotiana obtusifolia
AATTCTAACTATCTTTTATGTCTATCTCTTACTCGACCCACTGCTGTTTTTCACTCACTGTTTCCGACTATTTTTTCTTCTTTCACTACTCTGTTTTCAGCTTAATTCACTTCTTGAACCACTTCCTATCTCCCTCCTCCCTTTTTTTTTCTTCGCTGCCCTCTCCCCTCCTTTTATACAGATGGGTTCTTCTTTTTTTGTGTGAGTGTGATGATGAGTGTGTGTGAGTGGGTACATGAGTGTGTGTGAGTGGGTACATGAGTGGAGGGAAATGGGGAAGGTTTTGAACGGATTTTGGTGGAAGAAATGGCCATGAAACATGGCCAACCAGTGGGTAGTTGATGAGTGGAGGAAATGGGGAAGGTTTTGGACCGATTTTGGTGGAGAAATGGCCATGGTTGTCGAGTGGAGTGGGGGCTAGGGCTTGAACGAAGAGGGGCGTTTGGAAAGAAACGAGCAAGGGGGGAAGGGTTCTGTTTCTTTTTGGATTAAAGAGGAAAAGGGGGTAAGGAAACCTGTTGGGCTGAGGGTGTTGGGCCGGTGGATGGGTTTAACAAACAAATGGGCCAGTTGATTATTTGGGCAATGGTCCAGTCCGATTTTACTTCTGTTTTCATTTCTCTTTTATTAATTTAATTTTTAAACTAGAAAACTTAGCAACTAAAATCTTAATTCACCTAAAAAATGCAAAAATTGTTCTGAATTATCTATTTATTAAAATAACTTTTGAACCTAAGAATTAAAGATTAAATTATAAAATGACTCATTTTTTATGGTTTTCAATTATATAAAACAATTAATTACCACTTCAATCCTAAAAATGTAAAGTAAATCCTAAAATGCAATGCATGATATTTGGTATTTTCATTAATTAATTAATTAATAATTAGATATGAGTAATTAAAATCTAATAGAATTCCTAGAATGGCCAACAATCAATTAAAAAATATTTACTTATTTTTATAGGAGTATTTTGGACAAGGCAAAAATCACGTGCTCACAGTGGTAATTGGAATAAATTATATATTTGAGTTCGGGAGGTCATGGGTAACTTTTATATTTAAAAATTGCCGGAATCCGGGCACGTGACCGGGGTGGATTTCACGAATCTCCCAAATTGGATCGGGTAACTAATATAAAAGAAAAATTATGAACTTTTGAGTATATATTTACTAGTTTATATGACTTTTGATTAGTTTTGGAGCCTCAGCGTCGTTTGACAAGTTCTAGTGAGGTTGGAGAGCTGGTTTGAGGACTTGGAATCGAGGTAAGTCTTCTGCCTAACCTTGTAAGAAGGAACTTATCCCCTTAGGCGTATTATTATTGTGTGCTATTTGTGTGGGGAGCTACATATGCACGAGGTGACGAGAGTCCGCACATAGCTATATCTCATGATATGCCTGTGTAGACTTAGATTCACATCATGCCTGTAATCGTGTTGTTCATGCCTATTATGTGTATTAACTGTCTTGATTAGGGCTGAGACTTAGGGTTTAAAGTGGAGATATCAACCCCTATTTTCTTATCTTAGAAATGTTGGGAAATACTTGATAAAATATACATCTGTGTCTTTTCGTCTCGCAAGTGCTTCCACGAGCGAGGTAAATTTCTTTACTCTTATGGGATCAGGTCGTTCGCCTCCACATGATGGTAACACTACTCTTATGGGATCAAGTCGTTCGCCTCGGCATGATGGTAACATTATTCTTATGGGATTGGGATGTTCACCTCGGCAGTGTGATAACAGTATTCTTATGGGATCGGGTCGTTCACCTCAGCAGTACTGAGTATCACTATTCGTATAGGATCGGGTTGTTCGCCTTGGCAACTTCGTGCTTAATAACCGAAATGGGTTCTGGTTTCAGTATAATTGAGTTATGCCTTCACAGCCGGTTATGATGTGCCGGTGATTTGATATAGACTCCTGAGTGGATTCACTGTAATTCCTCTTATTTGCTTCATTGATTCTTATTATACACTCACCATGTCTATTTTATACATTTATATTATTATTATTATTATTATTATTATTATTATTATTATTATTGTTATTATTATTATTATTTGACCTCTAGTAAGTGTCAAGTCGACCTCTCATCACTATTTCTTCGAGGTTAGACTAGATATTTACTGGGTACACGTTGTTTTTCATACTCACGCTACACTTCTACACTGATATTTAGGTACTGAGACAGGTACTACCAGTGGTCACGCGGGAGCGTAGCCGATCATGCACGAAGACTTAGTGATGAGCTACTTGCCTTGCTACAATCTGCAGCACTGGAGTCTCCCTCTACCTTGTTTACTATTTCTGTCTCACTTTCAGACAGTAGCTTTAGTAGTTTGTATATTCTCTAGATTGCTCATGTACTTGCGACGGCGGATTTTGGGGACTTGTAGCATTTATGTACTGACGTACTCATCATTTCTATCATCACAGCGGACGTTCTTATTATACTGGTATTTTGTTTAAAAAAAGTTATTACGATTGCATGAATTCTTGCTTAATTTGTTCTTATAAAAGGAAAACTTCCGTTTTAAAATGTCAAAAAGGGTAGATAAGTAGGAAGTTTCACTTGTGGGCTTGCCTAACGACGGCGTTAGGTGCCATCGCGACTTATTATGGATTTTGGGTCGTGACACGCCCGGTCAAAACCTGGGCCCAATAGTAGATTCCGACTACTCATGACCCCACGAGTTTATATATGTTATTAGTTTCAAAATCCGAGTCCAAATCAACTCACAAAACTCAAATTCTTATTTTTTTCAAAAACTTGATAAAGTTTCACAAATTTTAACTTTGATTCACATGATTTTGATGTTAAAATCTAAGATATGTAGATGGAAATTAGAAATAGATTAGAATCACTTACCCAAAGTTTGTAGATAAAAATACCTCCTCAAAATCGCCTCCTACCGAGTCTAGGATTCCAAAATATGAAAAATAAGATTAAAATCCCGTCCCTCAGCTTTTTTGTCCAGTCGTAGATGTTGCAAATGCGACTATTTGCGAACCTCACAAATGCGAAGAAACCATCGCAAAAGCGAAGTCCTTCACACTCCTGCTACAATCGCAAATGCGACATTTTGTTCGCAATTGCGAACAAGTGACATATCACAAAAGCGATCAGGATGATCGCAAATGCGAAACAAGCTTACCCCAGTCCCCCATCGCAAATGCGAACCCAGTAGACTACAGCAAACATCGCAACTGCAGTCCAAAACTCTCAAATGCGAGACCTGAGGCATCAGATCACACCAGCAAATTTTCAAACTCTTCCAAACACTCCGAAACGTGTCCAAAACTCACCCGAGCTCTCGGGGCTCCAAACCAAACATAGACACACGTCTAAAAACATAACATGAACTCACTCGAGTGATCAAATCATCAAAATAACATCTGAAATCACGAATCGGACCTCAAAACACAAGAATTCAACATGAAACTCAAGATCTTCTAAAAACACAATCGCTCATCCGATTCCTATCAAATCAACTCAGAATGACGCCAAACCATGCGGAAAAGTTCCAAATGACAAAATGGACTCATTCCAAGTCCCGAAACAGAAATCTAAACACGATAGCTATGAAGTCAACATATGGCCAAACTTACAAAAATTCAAAGCCTTGAATTGCCAACTTTCGGCAAAACAATACAAATCAACCTACGGACCTCCGAATTCGATTCCGGCATAAGCCCAAGTCCAAAATCACGATATGAACCTATCGAAGCCATCAAAATACCGCTACGGGATCGTTTCCACAAAATTCAAACCTTGGTCATATTTTTAACTTAAGCTTCTAAAGTAGAAACGCTCATCCGAGTTCATTCTGAATCATACGAAAATCAAAATCCGAGCATGCCCGCAAGTCATAATACACAATATGAATCTACTCAAGACCTCAAACTACTTAACGGAAACTTAAAGCTCAAAACGACCGGTTGGGTCGTTACACCGGTGGTAAGTTCAATGGTAGCGCATTGAGTGTACTTGACCGGAATCATGTGTTTAATCAGTACCGTAAAATGCCGATCGTTGGCGGTTCTTGAGTTTTCTGGTTGGCTCAGGGAATTGCCACTGCAAAGACCGTTTGGTTCAACTTAACCAACGGGGATGCTATTGTTAAGTATAATGTTATAGTCTGACATTACTCACATATAGACTTACATTACTTACAGTAATTTCAAGTTTTACTTGTTGATTTTTATTTGTAATAGTTCTATAGTTTCTCTATTTTTTCATAAAAATAAGAATGCGTATTGATAATCAATGAAATAATAGTTCTATAGTTTCTCTATTTTTTCATAAAAATAAGAATGCGTATTGATAATCAATGAAATAAGATATTTAAGAAATCTTGAATTGTACGGATAGCATCTTAATTTCTTACACAACCAGAAAATTGCTCTTCTCCAACTACTTATTCTGGCTAAAAACAGTGTTAGGAAATTTTCGATTACAGTAGTCGTAAAATACTAATTATAATTTTTATAGATATTAGCCCACTACAGTTTCGATTCAACTATAGTTGTCGTAAAATTTGGCGAAAAATTCTGCGAATTAATGTTTTTGACTACTATGGTCGGACACGAAGTAAAAAAAAAAAAGGTAGTAATTTTCAAGTACAGTAGTCTGAAATTTTTTTTCCGATGTACCATTTTCCAACTATACCAAGAATGTAGTCGGAAAATTGGACTTTGCGACTACTTTTTGGCTATTTTAGCAAACAGAAAACTATGATTTTCTGGTACTGTTGGATAGGTGCTAATTAATCTAAAGAGATATATTCAACGAACTGAGATATACACAACTAATTACAAAATTAAAAATATGTTATGACTATGTACTGGTAGATGTACGGAAAATAAAAGTCGTTATTATCAGGAAGTGAAAGCTTGCATATTATAAAAATCACGTGGGCAACTAACTAGATGATATTAAGCGGTATGGTGATAGCAATTATACAATATATTTTTCCATTGTGTATATATATCAAATAAGATCATACAGTAGTTATGTAGCTAACTGCTCATCCAATATTATTGTTTGAATAATTATCATCTAAATGGATATAGAGTTTAGAAATAATTATCAAGTTATCTTAATTGCAGAAAAAATGTATGTAGGAAAGACTATATTCACACAGTTGTGTGAGGATTTTTTGTGAAATCGTGCGGGCTTGACCCAATTTAATGTGGTTCGGTCAATGTGACCTACATCTGACGAGCACAAAGCACACATTTAAATTCTGCTCGCTAATCAAATATAGTATAGTATAACATCGTATCCACAGGGATTGGATTTTAATAGTGTTCTCGTAGTTTCTAGCTTGATTTCTATCCAAGATGATCAACAATTGAGAAGTATATGATTTCTAACTAAAATTACTAAGAATCTAAAGCTATTGACCAATGACAATCGAAACAAGGAATAAGCAAAGAAGGTTATCAATGGGAGAAAATAGGAGTTGATAGGATAGGTGCAAGACAATTATTTGGGATCTAACTCTAGAAAATAGGAGTTGATAGGATAGGTGCAAGACAATTGTGTTTTTATGACTCTGATAGCTTCGTATTGTGATTTCAGACTTGGCCGTATGCCCGAAATTGATTTCGAAAGTCTGTAGGTTGATTTGTGTTGATTTGCCGAAATTTAGCAATTTTAAGTTGAAAAATTTTACCATAGGTTGACTTTTAGCTATTGAGCTCGGAAATTAATTTTGGGACTTGGAATAGGTCCGTTAAGGCATTTAAAAATTATCTGCAAATTTTGGTGTCAATCGGAGTTGAATTGATAGGAATCGGACGCGTAGTTACACAATTTTAGAAATTCTTAAATTTCTCTTTGAAAATCTTGCGTTTTAAAGTCCAATTCGTAGTTTTAGATGTTATTTTGTGTTTTGATCACGTGAGCGAGTTTGTATGATATTTTTAGACTTGCGCGGATGTTTGGTTTGGAGCCCCGAGGGCTCGGGTGAGTTTCGGACGCTTACCGAAGTGTGGTTGGAATCAAAAGAGTTGCTGATTTCTGCACAGGCCTCAGATCTTGCAACTAGGGGGTCTGAGTTTACATTTGCAAAGTTGAGCCAAGCCTAATGCGAACCCAGTGTTTGCATTTGCGAAGTGTGCTGGGAATGAGCTAGTTCACATTTGCAATTGCTTTGGTCGCAATTGCGAAGGTCCATTGTTCGCAATTGCGAACTATTCATCACAATTGCGATGATAGCAGAGATGGGAGGGTCTTCACATTTACGAGAGATTCTTCGCATTTGCGGGGTTCGCAATTTCAAACCCCAGGTCGCAAATGTGACATCTGTGACTAGACAAATAGATGAAGGACGGGATTTTTGAGCTCATTCTCACATATTTGAACCCTAGACTCGATAGGAGGAGATTTGGAAAGGAGATTTTCACCTACAAACCTTGAGTAAGTGATCATAATCTATTGCTAATCATATTCCATTAACTTATCTTAGATTTTAACATCAAAATCATGTGAATCAAAGTAAAAATTTATGAAACTTTGTCAATTTTGTAAAAAATAAGAAATTGAGTTTTGAGAGTCGATTTGGACTCGAATTTTGAAACTAATCACATATATGAACTCGTAGGGTCATGAGTAGACGGAATCTACCATTGGACCCGGGTTTTGATCGGGCGGGTCCCCGGTTGACTTTTGTTGACTTGTTGGAAAAGTGTAAAAATCCTAACTTTATCTATTGCAATTGAATTCCCTAGCATTTGTTTGATGATATTAAGTCGATTTTGGTTAGATTTGAGTCCTGTGGAGGCGAATTGTAGGGGAAAAGCTATTTCCGAGTATTGAATTGGCCTAATTGAGGTAAGTGTCTTGCCTTATTTCGTGTGGGGGAATCACCCCTTAGGATAGGTATTGTTTGATTCACTTGTGCTAAGTGGAATCCGTGTGCGCAAGGTGACAAGTAGGTACACGGGTTGTACGTCGTATTTGGCCGTTTAGGCTTCTCAGACTATTTCCATGCTTTCATTGGAATGCCATATTATGTTATAAATTCTCATAGTTAAATCATCCTTGATTGTATTAGACTATCCTTAAATGCCTTACTTGACTTGTTTAGTATTTGTTCTACATCCTACTTGCTAAATTGCTCTCATGCTTTAGTTGAACTTGTTGTTCCCTTTATTGTCATATGTTATCTCTTCTCTGTTAATTGTCATTGTTGAATTAATTATTCATGCTTCCCCTTTAATTGTTGACTTCCATTATTTGATACTCATTATTGAAGATTATTTTCTTTATTATGAGTTAGTCTTATCTAATATCATGGTTACACGTTGTTTTCTCATTGTTGAGTTATTTGATGTCGAGGTTGTGGAAGTTATTAATACGTCGAGGCGATGTTGGTTATTGTTAAAACATTTATCCTATTGAGCATTTTCTGTCCATTATTGTTGTTGATATTCTCGTATACGTTGTGTTGGAGCCATGAGCTGTTGTTGTGAAAATATTGATATTGTTTTGTTAGCAAGTTGTGATATGTGGGCACTTGTGGTGCGAGTTGTTATTATGATGTGATACGGATGCGCATGTGGCGGTATAAGACTTGGGTTGATGATGTGCATGTTGCTTGTAGGGGAACTACGTGATGCCACGCAGTATCATAAGATGGGCTAAAGTGCGTGTAGCTATTTCAGGAAAATTATTTTCAAAACCTATTTTCAAATGTAAGGCTCACGCGGCGGCATAAGGAAGGATTGTGATTGAAATTGAGAAATGTGAACGCAAGGTGGTACCTCGGTTATTATTCTTGATTATATGAAGCGGTACCTTGGTTTGATTTCATTATACACGAGGTGGTACCTCGTTATGTTTCTTGCTGTTATTTCATGTTGCAAAGTGTCATGGAAGGAATATCTCTTGTTGCTTCATTCATTATCATTCTAGTAGTTGTAGTCCGTACATGATCTTTGTATCACTTTAGTTGTTTCTTTCATGCTATTTCTACTGTTGATTGTCCCAATTTTAGATCATGCAATCATCTTGTTCCGTAGTAGTTGCTTTCTTGCTTCCCATTTCATACTATTGATTGTCCCGATTTTAGGCTTACCTAGTCGTGGAGATTAGGTGCCATCACAACATCCTGCGGAGGGAATTTGGGGTCAGACAAAATCTCTGAAAATAATCTTCCTTGATAATATTTTGGCCCATAAATTCTTCACATGATATTCTCTTTCTCATATTTCTTTGGATCATTACCAGTATCTTCTTCCTTGATAAACCTGTGCAAGAATAAGATTACCACAAATAAATATTTATTTATTAATAATTATGTTGGTTTGTTATCATCAAAATTAAAGACTTAATTAAGGAAGTGATGGGATATGCGAGATAAATCGTTTACTTCGCTGAACTAATCTTCTCAAAATGTAGGTAGTACAACAACTGAGAACTTCCCCTCACTCTATGCGTTCCTCAGTTATGCTCCCCCTGTCTCCATGAATTTTATCTACAATTTGGAGCTTTTGTACACATTATTTTCTCCCTTTTTTGTCATCTTCAAAAGACTAGGACATTTTTATAAATTCAATGCATAGACAAAATATTCAATGACATAAAAGATGAGTAAAAAATTTACTTACCGAGGATATTAAACTGAGTGAAGATAACTTTAAGCCGATGAGAGTACACATTAATCACACAAACAAGAAACAATAACTTAATTGAATCAATGAAAAAGTCTAGAAAAATTTCAAGAGGGAAATTTACAAGTTGTTTTAGTTTTTCAAAGCATCCTTGAAAGGTAGTAGAAGAGTTGCACCATATTTACAAAGAAACTAGAAAACATGCAAATAGATAAGGAAAGATTTCAGCAAGTATTTGCGTAAAAACTTTCAAAACATGCTTGATCATAAATACAGAAAAATATCGAGTCAAAGATTTGTATATGACTAGAACCTTAGGCAAACTTCAACATATACTTGAAGACACGTAAATAATAAACACATAAGAGTCCATATGATAATGAATTAGTTACCAAAGAGATAATGACTCATTCTTACCAGAAAGGAGCACTAAGATATCATTATGCTACCAAATTTTTTCCTCAAAGTGAGGAAATATCTGCGTGCTATAATAACCTCAAGACGTACTTACCATTCGTCTCATGAAATATAATGGCAGTGTTACGCTTTGTACTCTAGTTATTATTCCTTCAAAGAATTTATCTGCGGCAACTTCTCATGCAAAACTATTCATCACCGGGTAGATAAGATTGTGGATTGTTGCTTTTGGCTTTTCCATGACACGGATAAATTACCAAAAAAAAAAAATCGCTCTATGCCATTTCTGCTTTTTCATTCAACTTTCGCTTTGATACTTCAATTGATCAATGGACTAACTAATTTTCTCATTTGCTGGCTTTGAATTATTTGGAATTTGAAAGAAGAAAATTAATTCTTCGTCATATTAGTCTCAGAATCGAGCACCCTGCATAAGCTTGAGTAATCCTTGACACAAATTTAGATTAGTACTATCATATGTTATCAATATAAACACTTGCACATTAAACTCGTGATCATGCCCTTTTTAAGAAAAATCACTTTTGGAAAATTATCAAGCTTTGATCATAAAATAAGGTTAAAAAGTTTTCAAATGTTAGAAATCAAAATCTCCATTATTTAAAGAAACTCACATATATTTTGAAATAATTTAAAAGCTCTGTAAGATGTGCATGAAAAATAATACTCTAGCAGAAAAATTAATGAAGAAGCAAACCTTCTTGTTGTGAAACCTTGTGTTACAAGTTTACCCTTGTTTCTCAACCTTACCATCAAGATCATTGTTTGAATATACTTGGTTGTACACTTGATCGGCTCTCATACTTTGTCTCCTTTGACTTTATTCGGCTATTCTTGTATTTCTAGAATACATTACTCACCATAGTGCTCCTCATGGATTTTCTAGATCAGCTTGTATGAATGTACCAATACCAATCTGCATTCACACTCTTGCTCAAAGATACATAAGTCCAATAAGATAAATTCATGTCCATAAGATTAGCCGGTAGCAAGGGCTAATGAAGATACCGTCAATCTTACCGACTTTTGTCCTTTCCGTGATAGTGGGTAGACATTTGACCAAAAGGATGAACATAAATAATAATTTTTCTTCACATTATACCTTATATGAATTGTTCTCCAATATAGATCCAGAACATAACTCAATTGAAGCAAATAATCATTAATAGTAGAAATGCATAATTTTTTTCTTCAACCATTTGAGTATTGCCCAAGAATTTTCATGTGTAGAAGTGACCTCAAGGTTGAATAAATTTCTTGGATTGAATTAAGCATTAGTATTCTTACCAGGAAAGCAGATATCACATATATAATTCAATTCAAGAATAATCTAGACATATATAGGCATGAATCAAGTTTATATGATAACAATAAAATCGCATGCTTGCTAGTCCTAATAATATCTTATGCAAATGACATGGTTCATGCAAGACATGAACTCAAGCTATTTAAAGTCTCTAAGTCATGGATAAAAATAAAACCAAATAGAATAACATGTGATAAAGCTAGTAGACTCAAAGTGTATATAGGTGACTAATATGTATATACCAGGCTATACTTCACTAACCCAATAACTGGGTATGTACCACTTAATGCAGCAAGAAGAACTTGAATAAACCTTAGTGATACCAGTCACTTCAGCTTTAGATCATACGTCGTATTTCCTTCATCCTCTGTTGAATATATAACAACTTTGAAGTATCTTTAAGCATGTGCCTCGACCAGCCAATATGTAAACATCATTGATCCTTTTTATGGCTGGACTTAGGAATTCCTGCGAAACAAATTAGTTTATTTTTGGTACCCGAACTTGTTTGGGTCCTTCATGGTTAGTAGTTTGTATAACTGGAGATAAATGTAACTGTTTAGGTATCCAAACATATTTTGATCTGACATGACTTTTGGCATAATTACATGTAAATGCCTTATGTCTAAAATTACCATAACAATGACATGTAACAAAAGAAGTAGGGTATTTACCACTAGGTAACTTAGTCAAATTGAAGCTTTCCGTAGTCGACTTGTTTGAAGAAGGGCGTCTACTAGTAGATCCCTTGTCAGCCAACTTGGAGTTATTGAGAAAATGAGTCCGCTTGTTCGGTCGATCAAAATGATGACGGGAAGATTTGTGCAAACTATTCATTTGTTTGCAAAGTTTTGCATTTTCTTCTTGAAGTAAGTCATTTTCAACCTGATATTCTTCAAGTAGAATATCCCACTCTTCCTTTTTCTTTTTCAACTTGTTATATTCTTCAAATTGGGTATCCCAGTTTTTCTTCTCCCATTTAATCTTCTTGAGCTCATCAAAAAAATTTCTCGTATCTTTTAAAGCATGTTCTACGATATTTTGAAGTTCATTACATTTATCACAGTCATAGGATCTTATCTTACTTGTTTCACTTGGGGCCATGAAGCAGTTGCTTGTAGATTCCTCATGATCGTTTTCTGATATATCTTCATCACTCCAGGTACCAAAAGATTTTCTTTTCTCACTTGTTTCACTTCGTGCCATAAAAAAAAGGTTGGCAGCTCCACTATGATCTTTATTTGATACATATTCATCACTCCATACGTTGGAATATTTTCTCTTCCGATCGCCCTTGGATAGTTTTCATTTAGTTCTGGACAGTTGGGTTGGATGTGACCATAATTTCCGCATTCGGAGCATTATCTATCATTATTTTTCTACTCACTTATTTCATTACCTTTTCTAGAACTTGATTTGCCTCTTTTATTATTCTTGCTTCTTCGCATTGTGTTAAAGACAACTCTAGGAAACTGAACATCAATATAAAGTTGGGCCGACAAGACCGTAATAACTACTACAGCTGACAAACCAACAAAAATATACATACAAAGCCTACAAGCCCAACATACTGCACTGACTGACAGGATATGTCTACAAGCCTCTACTGATGGATGTACTGTGGTCGGAACATGGTCCCCACCTACCCATAATATATACATATATACACAATATAGACTTAAAACCCTAGACTCGGCAACTCCGAAGGATGTGGAGCTTACCTGATGACCTACTGGCCTGAATAGAGTTGTGCTGAAATATCCCATCCCGAGCCATATCTTTAGTTTGAAAAGTGTTTAGACTTCATTTCTTCCTCCGCTTCCCACGTCATCTCTTCCACGTTCTTGCTTCTCTATAAAACTTTCATGGAGGCTACCTCCTAATTTAATTGTCATGACCCAAAATCCAACTAGTCGTGATGGCACCTAACCTAACCCCCTAGGCAAGCCAATTAACAACTATCCCATTTAATGAGATTTATTGAGACAAATGAATGATAACCTTTATACATTTCCCAAGGAGTGGTAGTACAAATCATGAGCTTTTTGATTTAGAATTTACAAAGGTGGTATGAAATTAAATACATCATTTGTTTGAAATATACATGAGAAGATTAAAATTCCAAAGCTACCAAGATCAAGAGGCAGCTATCACCGTAATGCAGGTATATCTTCAAATCCATCTTCCACCATACACAGCAACATAAGCATCCAACATCTGCACGCAAGGTGCAGAAGTGTAATATGAGTACAACCGACCATGTGTACTCAATAAGTAACAAACCTAACCTTAGATTGAAAGTAGTGACGAGCTTGGACAAGGGTCAGAGTCCAACACCAATAGCTAGGAATAGCTCATAACAATATAACTAAACGGTACAATTAATAACTCAAATATATAATGCTCATCTCGTTCACAGTTCCGAAAATTAGGCATGCTTTTCAAGTATAACAGTAAACCCAAATCTACTACCGAAATCACCAAAATATGAGTAAGTTTGTAAAATTGTGATTTTTCCCAAAACTTTCAACATGTAAATATTTCATTATCAGATGGCATGAGAAAAATACATCTCTATATCTACATGTCAATGTGTATGAGAAGTCATGAATGACATCATACCGTACAGCATGAGAAAATGCATCTTTATGCCTGCATGTAAGGTGTGCATGTCAAATGCAATGCAACATAGTGATAAAACCATATGCATACTCTCACAGTATCAATTCACTCAGTCCTCCCAGTCACTTAGTCCTCACAGTCATTCATTCCTCAAAGTCACTCAGTCCTCACAGTCACTCATTCCTCAAAGTCACTCGGCACTTGCGCTCGCCACTCACAATCAGCACTGTACAGGGCAGATCCAGCCCAAAGAATCAATAGCAACTGACCTCACTGTGGGTGTGCAGACTCCGGAGGGGCAGATTCAGCCCAAGCGTTATAATAAGCCAATCATGGCATGAATTAATAATACCTGATGCGGCGTGCAGCCCGAGCCCATCATGAATCAATAATACCTTATGCGGCATGCAGCCCGATCCCATCAATATCACTCATAAACATGCCTGAGGCGCATCCCAGTAATCAATCTCTCCAGTCTCTGGGGCTCACAATGACATGAAAATCAACCCAAAATAATGATATGATGTATCAATAAATATCAACAAAGAGTGAGATATGATATGCAAATGAATGAGTATGACTGAGTATGTAACTACAATTTAAGCAAATAACTCAACAGTAGATATGACCTCAATGGTCCCAACAGAATAAGCATATAGCCTAAATATGATTTCTAACATGGATCGCAGCTCAATCACTCTAGCTCGTAGAGACCTCATGGATAAAAACAAGATCAGGTAACTACACCGTACCATAGAAATAACCGAGTCAAAATTAACACAGTGCACGCTCACACGCCGGTCACCTAGCATGTGCTTCACTACTACACCAACACATAACACGTATATTCAGGGGTTCATACCCTCAGCACCAAGTTTAAAAGTGTTACTTACCTCGAACAAGCCAAATCCAATACCAAGCAAGCCAAACAATACTCTAAAAATGCCATTCCGCGCATACTGAATCTCCGGACAGCTTGAAACTAGCCAAAAGCAACTCAAATACATCAAATAATGCCTAAGGAAATAATTCCAAATGATAAAGGTCGAATTTTTAATCAAAAGCCCAAAATCAGCCAAAAGGTCAAACCCGGGCCCGCGCCTCGGAACCCGATGAAACTCACAAAATCTAACAATCCATTCAATGACGAGTACAACCATACTAGTTTCACTCAAATCTGACTCCAAATCGACGTTCAAAACTCAAAAATTCACGATATGAAACATTAGACAAAAACCCCCAATTTCCCTCTTGAAATCCTCAATCAAATGCCAAAAACAAAGATAGATTCATGAAACAAAATCAAAATTGAGTAGCTAACACTTACCCCAATCCATGTGGTGAAAGAGCCTCAAAAATCATTTCAATCCGAGCTCCATAGCTCGAAATATTATAAAATGGTCGAAACCTCCGAAATAGAGTACTTTATATTCACTGGACGAATCAACGAATCGCGATCGCAAAGAAGAAAAATGCACTAACCAGAATTACCCTACGCGATCGCGAAAAAACTTTCGCTAACGCGAAGAACAACCAACACTGCCTCCCAACAATACGTTATGCGATCGCGTAAACATACATGCGAACGCGAAGCACACAAGTGACCAAGCATCGCGAGCGCGTCCCGTTTTACGCAAACGCATTGAAGAATTTCCAGCTCCCAACTTCCCGCCTCAGCTCTATGTGAACGCGACCTCCACCGTGCAAATACGAACAATATCCAACTCCATGCTACGCGATCGCAGTCCTCCAATTGCGACCGCGATTAAGAAACTGTCCAGCTCTAAGTTTTCCTGTACGCGATGGCATCGCATACTTCACGATCGCGAAGACCATTTGGCGCACCAGACTTCAGCAGAAACCAGCAATGCAATATGAACAAGAAATGATCAGAAATCGATCCGAAACACGCCCGAGCCCCTCAGGACCACGTCCTAACATTTCAACAAATCCCATAATATAACACGAACCTATTCGAGGCCTCAAATAATGCATAACAACATCAAAACCACGAATCTCCCTCACATCAAACTTAATGAACTTTGAATCTTGCAACTTCTAAAATGCGTGCCGAAACATATCAAATCAACCCGAAATAAACTCAAATTTTGCGCACCAGTATCAAATGACATAATGAAACTATTTCAATTGCTATAACCACAATCCGGACCTGATTTTATCAAAGTCAACTCTCGGTCAAACTTATGAATATTCTAAATCCAACTTTCGCCAATTAGTGCCGAAACATTCTAAAAATATTCAAATGCAAATCCAGGCACACGCCCTAGTCCAAAATCACCATCCGGACCTAACGGAACCATCGAAACTCCAATCCGAGGTCAAATACTAAAAAGTCAAACTTGGTCAACTCTTTCAACTTTAAGCTTAAATCATGAAATTCATTCTTCCAAATCAATTCCAAATAACCTGAAAACAAAAACCGACGATTCGCACAAGTCATAATACGACATATGATGCTACTCAAGACTTTAAATAATTGAACGGAATGTAAATGCACAAAACAACCAATCAGGTCGTTACATTAATGCAATATCATCTTGATATTTGTCTCCTTCTTTTTCGTCTTCACTTTCAGACTCAGCAATAGTTGATTTAGAAGCAACACACTTTTTCTTCTCTTCATGTCCATGCCTTTTGAGATGAGTTTTCTCAAAGGCTATAAGATCTCCACGAAGTTCATTATATGATAATTTGTCAAGATCTTCGTATTCAAGAGCAACAACTTTTGGTTGCCATAAAGTGGGTAAACTTCTTAGAATATTTCTGACTTGTTCACCACTTGAATATAGTCTTCCAAAGGATTTTGGATCTCTAGCTATTTTACTGAATCGGCGAAACATGTCTTCAATGAATTTATCATCCTTCATTTGAAACAACTCATAATCATGAATCAAAAGGTTTATCCTTGTCTCTTTTACTTTGCCGGTACCTTCATAGGTAACTTCAAGTTTATCCCACATTTCTTTGATTGTGTCCCAACTTGATATTTTCTCAAATTCTTCTCCGCTTGTAGTATTGTATAATAGGTTTTTTGTCTTTGAATTTATTTGCATGATCGCCATATGCTCATCAGTATAATCATCAATATCAAGGGTTTTAGTGAATACCAGTCCTTCTAGTTTCTTTTCTGATTTGGATTGTAGGAGAGGAAAGTCACCCTTCTTGATGACTCCCCATATTTTGAAATCATAAGATTTGATGAAAGCTTCCATTAGAACTTTCCAGTGAGTGTAATACTATTCGTTGAAGTATGGTGGTCTTAATGTAGAAGTCCCTTCTTGGAGTAAGGCTACGATAACTGTGTGTTGACATGATCTTTCTCACTTGTTGTTAAGCAAAAATAAAAATGTGAGACCCGCTTTGATACTAATTGAAAGTACAAGAGAAGGGGGTGAATTGTAGCCTTTTTAAATTTCTAGTCAACTACTCTTCAGACCTAGTCGACAACTACGTAGACGTCCTACACAAAATTGTTAGTACTTCAATTGAAACAAATGTTAATCACGACAACAGTAAAGATGTATAATAAAATATAAGAGCAATAAAATAAATGACACCAGAAATTTTATACTGGTTCGAAACCAATGTGGTATCCTAATCCAGCCTCCTTGGGTTGCAAGGATGTTATCTCTTGAGCTCTTTATAATTTGGGTTGAGTACAATTTGTGTGATTTTCAACGTTCACCAACAACGAACAAGGGTTGGCTTTTACTCGCTCACCAACAATGACCCTTTGGTTTTCACTCGCTCACCAAAGAAACGAACAATGACACAACCTCTCAGGACACACTGCCTCTCCAATATTTTTATATCTCTCCTCACTCTTTTGTGTACACAGTAAATCTACTAAAAATGAATTACAATGCTTGTTAAGAATAGAATAAAGAACTTGTAGTTGGGTAGACAATTGTATAGAAGGTTGCGTAAATTTTCTCGTCTTTGATCGTTCCTTCTTATACTATCTTCGAATCCTTCTAGCCGTTATACTTCATAAATGCAGTAGCATTAATTTTGTGATCTTGTATCTAGCTTGATTTGTGCAAATTGATACCTTCTCCAACGGTTCATTCTTTGCTTCTAACAGCTTGCACTTCCTTATCCCAGTTCATTTGCCCTTTATATCTAAAGATGACTAGATTTCACCAAAAAGATATTTCCGTAAAGAATCTCTTCACATGCTTTTAAATAATACAAGGAATTACTTTTGTATCTTGCACTTAAATGATCCCGTATAGATTTGAGATCATTTCTTTTATGGTTCCACAATCTTGGACCTTGATTATATCATTCGTTTCATAACAATATTTTCTTTGTAAGCTCTTGCTAGATCTTTCTCGATGTGATATTTAAAACTTCATGATTGACTTTCCATAATTCTTATCCAGAGATGTAATAATCAAAGACCACTCTTGAATCTTCCTTTCTTGTAGTTTTTCAATGTGCTTTCTTTTTTCCTTCTTCTCTAGACCAATTTATTTGCTTCGTACTGCACGTCTGCTCCTTTTTATAGTGAAAAATATTTCTTTCCTTGTAGCACAGTTTCCTTCGGACAACTTTGTTGCATTGTAAACTTCTCGAACTCTTTTTCTTGCTATAACTTCATTCTTCCTTAATATATTCTTTTTGACCTCCTCCCATGTTGTATCACTTTGTAAATAGATATTCTACAACCTTTCTCTGATTGCTTCTCGTACTCTTCTACTTATGGTAGATTTTTTGCTGTACAAATTTGAGCTCTTATTTAGACAATCCAACAGAATTTCAAGATGCTCTTCCTTTGACTTGGAATCTTGATTTTTGTCTCAAATATGAAGATCTCAATAACCATTTACTATTTTCATAAGTATGGGAATAATTTCCTTTTGATAGATCTCAACATATCTTTCTTCATCTTGGAAAATAATCTCTTTCCATAATAGATTATATTATACCCATAATATATTTTCTTTACATAGAAAATATATTCTTTCTTGGCTTTGTAGTATCTCTTCCTTCCACAAATCCATGATTTTAGCAACTTTTCTTTAAAGATATTGAAAAACTTTTCTTCCATAATTTCCATAGATTCTTCTTTTGATGTTGTAGTAAGCTATTCAATATTTGAAATTTGACTTTCAAATATTATTCCTTCTATGACTCTTGGAGATTAAATCTCTGAAAATAATTTTTCTTGATAATACTTTCACTTATAAATTCTTCACATGATATTCTCTTTCTCGTATTTCTTTGGATCTTTACCAGCATCTTCTTCCTTGAACAAACATGTGCAAGAATAAGATTACCACAAATAAATATTCTTTGATTAATAATTATGTTGGTCTTGTTATCATCAAAATCAATACGTAAAACCTTGAGGCTGACATAATCAAAAACAAGTCATAAACATTTGTCTAATTATAAATTATCTTATTAAGGATAACTAAATAAGAAGTTTAAAGTTAAATTTTTTCTATGTATAAAAAGATTTTATTCTTTTTAGTATATAGCAAAAAAGAAGATCATGTGCCACGTAAATTGAGACATATAGACTAATAAATATTTCTTAATAATATTATTTAACTTTTCAACCAATACCACAAATTAAAAAATTAAATCATTTATTTGAAAAGCATTTATCAAACACATTGGCTAGCTGGTCGGTATGTTGAAGTTGTTTCGAGGAAAGTATATGTTAGAAAGAAGAAGAGAATAATCAGAATTGGCGGCCAACCACTCCCACCTAAACAACATGGAAATGAGAAAACAAGAAACTTACTCCATTCTTTTTCTTTCTATATTTATCCAATCTCTCTCTATATATTATATCATAAACACATGAAATTCAGAAGAAATCAAAGACACAACGAATTAGAGATATGGGAAAGCTAAACCTAATTCTATTGCTTTGTTCCATTGCTATTACCATATTCTCAATTCCTGTGGCTCATGCCAATATTTCCCAAGGACCTAAAGCAGTAGAACAATGGTTCCAAAAACTTTCCCATGCAAAACCAAAAATAACCAAACTTCACTTCTTTTTTCACGATATAGTTAGTGGCAAAAATCCAACTGCAGTACCAATTGCACAAGCCAATTCTACCTCTCATTCTCCTACATCTTTTGGTATGTTAGCAGTGTTAGACGATCGATTGACAATAGGACCAGAAATCAATTCAACAACTATTGGACGAGCTCAAGGACTTGTAGGTGCAGCATCTCTTGACGAATTCAGTTTGTTAATGAGTCTTAATTTTGTGTTCACTAATGGGAAATATAATGGTAGTACACTTAGTCTACTTGGCCGTAACACAGTTTTAAATGAATATAGAGAAATGCCGATTGTTGGTGGTTCTGGTGTTTTCCGGCTAGCCCGCGGCGTCGCCACCGCAAAAACGTATTTTTTGAGTAATAGTAGTGGTGATGCTATTGTTGAGTATAATGTAGTAGTATTGCATTACTGAGTTATATATGTTGCTGGGAATGGAGTTGCTGATTTTGTTTTGTTTTTGAATCTCTATTTCTATGGTGTTTTTCATTTTTGATTCCAGTATTTATGTAATTTGACATCGTGTTGAGTTTATATTTTATAAGACGAGAAATAAATTATAGTTGTGACAACCTACTATTATTTGGTGAAATTTTATAACCAAAGTTTGAAAAGGTTCGCAAATAAAGCATATACTTTGTTAATTTTGCTCTATATAGTGGTATTTGACTTAACATAAATTAAGAAAGAAAAACTAACTTTTGTTTTATATTAGATAATACAATCTCGTAGAACTTGTAATTTTACACATGTTATGATATTTTATGACTATATTTAAGTGTAAAATTTTCTTTTTGTTAAAGGTCATCAAATATAACTTTTACCAACATGTAAGAATCGTGTTTGAGCACCTATAAAACTCAATGTAACTTCTATTATCAATTATATTTAAAATTCTAAAATTGAAATCCAAAAGGTGATTCTAAATTCTACTTTTGGAAAAGTGCTCTCAAAATGTGACCACTATTGCTTCGAATGTTCCTTTTTGAAATAAAATAAATAAATAATACATATTCATTGCGTTAGGTTATCTAGCGAATAATAACCTTTTTCATTGATCAATTACTTACACATCTTTATTCTAGCGAAAAATTTACAGAAACTATAGAAGTATCGAATATAAAGAAATAGAAAATTAAAATCAAAAAACAAAGCATCAAATGTCATAATGTTGGACTATAACATTATACTCGAACAATTGCATCCCCACTGGTTGTATTAATCCAATAGGTTTTAGCGGTAGCAATTCCCTGAGCCAACCGGAAAATACCAGAATCGCCAACGATCGGCATCTCACGGTGCTTGTGAAGTGCTGCATTCCGGCCAAGAACACTCAGTGTACTACCATTATACTTACCAGTGGTAAAAACAAAGTTAAGGGTCATAAGTAGACCAATCTCATTTTGATCAGCTGCACCATATATTCCTTGGGCTCGACCCACTAATGTAGAATTGGGCTCTGGCCCAAGTGTTAGTGGGTCGTCTATCATTGCAAGAAACCCAAAGAAAGTTGGGGATTTGGCAGTCATATTATATTGGACTGAGCTAGTTGAACTGCTGTTGGATTTTCCCCGCTAACTATGTCGCGAAAATAGAAATTTGGTTACCTTTTCCTTTGCATGGGGAAGTTTTTCGAACCATTTTTCAACAGCTTTGGGTCCTAAGTCAACTCCTTGAGCCATTGGCATAGCAATAGCTATGAAACAAAGCAATAAAACTGCATCATCTTTCCCATCTCCTTTTTTAAAGAATGCATTGCAGATAAAAAGGATATGAGTTGAAGAGTGTATATATATAATATATATATATATATATATATATATATATATATATATGGGTGTGTATAGGAGTTGGTAGTCTGAAATATTAAAAGAAAAGAAGAGAAGATAGGTTATTCCTCATTCAGAGTAGAATATAGAAGTTGTTAGTTAATTGACTTTTAATGCAAAAAATCATCTCAAATCGGAAAAATGAAATAAAAGAAAAGAAAAGAAGATGCCCTTTGCATTTTAAAAGTATAGTCTGAGATTTGTACTCCTTAGATGTGGTATTTTCTCGGGTCCTGCATGAACAAGAATATTTTGCGCACCGAACTGTCGTTTTCAGTCAGAAATTTGTACTGAGAAGTATAAGATTTAGAGAACCTTAATTATGGAGTATCTTTAACTGCTTTATAATTAAAAGACTGATTATTTACGAAATAAGCCCAATAGAGCAGAATAGATGATTCATATTACCAAGCCAACTTTAATTTTTAAAGATTGAGTTGCTAACCTGGGGCTGGTATCTTCCACACCTCCACATGTTGTAGCAAAACAGAAGATGCCTATACAGCTCAGATATGATTGTCTATGAAGCCTAAAATACGCATTACATTAGTCTGCATGTTCCAGGCGACTATTTTCTCGCATCATTTAGGTTTCCATGATTAATTTGACCTTGAGGGTGTGTTTGGTATAACGAAAAATATTTTTCGTGAATGTTTTTCTTGAAAAACAAGTAGCAATTTTACTCATTTTTGGTATTTGATACGCAAATTAAGGAAAATAACTTCTGAAGAGTATTCATAAGTAATTTAGATACAATAAACATGAAGCCATAAACTTTCAAACCAACCATCTTCGAAACCCTAAAAATTTCATAAAATTCTGAACCGCGAAACTTTCGAACTCGAAAACTTTATAATTTCTAAACCCGCAACTTCCAAATACATAAACCTCCGAACTCATAACTTTGGAACTCATAAAATTTCGAACCTCTAAACTGAAAAATAAAAAAATCAGAACTAAAAATATTTTAAAAAAAAAAAAATTGCAGGTGAGGGAGGGTTGGGGGGTGAGTGGTGCAGAAAAACAAATAAAAATATAGAAAACTAAAAATACAAAAAAAACAAAAAAAAAAACAAAAAAGTAAAAAAAATAAAAATTGCGAGGCTGGGTGGGTGGTGCAGAAAAACGAAAAAACAGAAAACAGAAAATTGAAAATACAAAAAGAAAAAAACAAAATCCGTTGGAGGGGGTTGGGGTTAGATGTAAGGGTAGGTGGAGTTTTTGAAAAATATTTTCCCGACTTTTTCAAGTGAAGTCATTTTTCTTCAATTTCAGGAAAATATGATATGTAAAAAATATTTTTCAAACTATTTCATACAACCAAACAGTAAAAAATAAAAAAAATATTTTTCGAAAAATATTTTCCGTCGTACCAAACATACCCTGAATTGCCAATGCTATTGTATTATTTCTAATTGAGTCGTTTCACGTACTATATTATATTGTTAAGAGGAGCATCTTATTATGATGACAAGCTAACTGTTATCATAGTTGCTGTATGAAAGATTAGATTGATGTGCAAATCTATAGGGTATTTTTAGCTCTTTATTGGGTCGTTTACAGTGGTTATTAAAGCCTTGAATTAGTTATCTAGTATTAAAAAATGTATCGGGATAATTTATACCTATCATAGGATGGAATAGTAATCACGAGATAAATTATCTCATGATAAAGAAGTAAAATTGACAATCTCAAGATTAATACAACGTATCAAATAATTAATAAAAAATAATACCAGGATAACTAATCGCAGCATAACTAATCCCAGTATAACTAATTCCAGCATAACTCGTCTTCAAATCAAACAACCCTAAGTTTTCTAACTCTAACTGGAGGCGGATCTAAGATTTAAACTCTATAGGTTCAACCTGTAAGGTTTTTAGCATTAACTTATTACCTTATTTTTAATATTATGAGTTCATATATACTATCTATTGCAATTTTAATGAAGTTTACACATAAATTTATGCTCTACTTCAAAAGCTATGGATAAATTGAACCAGTAACTATAGTAGTACAGCCTAGTGGCGGAGCTGACACCCCTTCGGGAAAAATTACTATGTAAGTAGGTAAAAAAAAAATATATATATATATATATATATTATGTATTGATTCTTCTTAATTTTCTGGTATGTTTATACTCTTAACGAAAATTCTGACTCCACTGCTGGTAGATCCGTCGAGCGTCCAAGCAGGTTATAGGGTATAGTTTCATAGAATGGCTAATAGATGATGCAGACATCAGCCAGATCATCAGCAGTATACAAATCTTGTTGATCTGGCACTTCTCCACAAATATGATTAGTATACCTTGGATCAATATTGAATAATCAACCTTGCCACTTTAGATGAATAATTAGTGTTGCTCCTTTGTACTATTTTGTATTTCATTTTGTACCAATTACACCTTCATCACATTTATCTTGACGTTGATATGACAGATGTTACCAACAAATTAAATTAAATTCAAACCAACAAATTAAATAAGGATGATGATAGCCAGATGATAGATAAAATAGCAATTATCACTCTTTACCAAAAACCAATAATTCAAGCAAAGGCGGACCCCACATTATCACCTAAACAGCTTTCTCATACCGCAAGTCTATTTCCATCCCTACAAGGCTAGCAACCACAAGAAACTATGTCCAGATAGTATGTTGAAACGAATAAAATATCTAAAAGGAAGTTTGTCCCTCTTTGCATAATTAATTAAAAGAACAGTTCGGTGCACAGAGCACTTCGCATTCACGCAGGATCTAAAAAAGGATCGCATTCTAAGGAGATGTGATGTTGTCAACCTCCCTTAACACAAGTATTAATTTCACCGCTCAAACTCGTAACGTATAGGTCAAAGGGAGACAACTTGACCGTTGCTCCAAGATCTCTCTTCTTTATCATAATTAATTGAAGAAAGTATTTACAGCAGAGCGAAAACAAGAAAAGCATTAAAAATGCATATATTAACAGATCTTTTTGCTGTGCTAAGAAAGAGAAGAAGGAAAGCAAAACAAAAAGAAGAGAGAGTGCTTAATTATTTCTTCTTCTTCTTGGTTTATTCTGAAAATGGGTGCTGAGGTGAGCAAACAGGTGGAAAGACGAAAATCTATTCATACTCAGAAGAAAATCTTGTATGATCTCAAGGAGAAAAATGGATGCAACTTTCCTGGTTGTGATTATCATGTACAATACAGAAAAAATTGGATGTCAGCACTTATCCCTGAGAAACTCCATGTCAACAAGATTGTTTGGCCAGGTACCTAAAGATGGATTCAGAATTTAAATTTAATTAGTTTAACCTTTAGGTTCTTAAAATGAATTCGTTGCACTTTTGAAAATATTTATTGAATTTTGAGGATTTTCTACATATATATCTCCATGTGACCTATTGGTCATGAATTCGATTTATGAAATCAGCCATTGATACCTGTATCAGGGTAGGCTACCTACATTATATCTCTTGGGTGCGATACCTTCCTGGACCCTGCATAAATATGGAATGTTTTATGCACCAAACTGCTCTTTCTATATATATATATGTGTGTGTGTCTGCTCTGCATCGAAAATATTGAATTCAGTTGAACCAATTAATTAAGTATTCCATCCGCCTCTGCAGGTACACATGATTCAGCAACTAACAAGATTGGAATCCCATTCATCTCTCGCCCTTTTGCTCAATGCCAATCTTTGTCCATTTATGAACAACTAGTAATTGGCGCTCGCGTTCTTGATATCCGTGTTCAAGAAGATCGTCGTATATGCCATGGCATGCTTCTGTCCTACAATGTTGACGTCGTTATCAACGAAGTCAAAAAGTTTCTGTCTGAAACACATTCCGAGATAATAATCCTAGAAATTCGTACTGAATTCGGCCATGATGATCCTCCGGATTTCGACAAGTACCTAGAGGATCAGCTAGGAGAATTTCTCATCCACCAAGATGACAATGTTTTCAACAAAACTATTGCAGAGTTATTGCCAAAGAGAATAATATGTGTTTGGAAACCAAGAAAATCACCTCAGCCAAAACATGGAAGTCCGTTATGGAGTTCAGGTTACCTAAAAGATAACTGGATAGATACTGACTTACCTGAAACTAAGTTCGAGAGTAATATGAAGTATTTGAGTGAGCAGCCACCTGTAACATCCCGGAAATTCTTTTACAGAGTGGAGAATACGGTCACGCCGCAGGCTGATAATCCAATCCTCTGTGTGAAACCGGTGACTGATCGGATTCATCCATATGCAAGACTGTTTGTAATGGAATGTATCTCTCGAGGTTATGGTGATCGGTTGCAAATATTTTCATCAGACTTTATAGATGAAGATTTTGTGGATGCATGCATTGGTCTTACAAATGCAAGGATTGAAGGGAAGTTGTGAATCTGAACGAATGTTTATAGGTCTAAATAGTATATATGTATGTGTAGAAATTTTAATTTTATGTATATAGCAAGTAGGAGTGCACCCCTACTTGTCGAAGATGGATTATTCTCTAGTCTGTATATAGGTCTTGTGCGGTCCAACTTGTTTGATATCGAGATGTATTTTAATTCGTTTTCTGTGGTAAGATTGTTTTGAGGAATAGAGTATGCAAGAACATGATATACGAGAAGAAATACACTTAGCTTCATTTGCAATATTGAATGTTCTTTTGTCCTCTGGTAAAAACAGTTCAGTATCTCAAAAAAGTAGTCTCTTTTTTATAATACATCCCCCATTCAAACTTGTTTTGTGCAACAAATATTAAGAAACCGTAAGATAAAACAGGTCAGTCCAGTGCATAAAAAATTTCGCATTTGCGCAGGGTGTAGCGTGATATGGACATACTACCCTAATGCGAGCAAACAGAAAATCTCATTCACTCGGCTGTGAAGGCCACATCCAGCTCTAACACAGCTAGCGAAAACAGTGACGTAGCCCTTAGGCGGTGAGTTTGAAGATGATGAGGACAGAAGACAGAGTAAAGTGTAGCTGCTGTGTATAGGCAAACCACTAACCTTGTCTAATGGATCTAATTTTATTTTGATTGTAATTTGACAGTAAATTTTCAACATCCACTGGTGAGTTTAGAAGCATTTGGAGAATAGCAAAACTTAACAAACAAGAGAGAGTTTAACGGGGAAATTTTGCTGTTAAATTGAAGTTAACACATACATCTGCAGGTTTGCTTGCATGTAAATAAGAACGTCAGTCCTCACACATTTCAGCAGGTTCGCTTAAATTGTTCATAAATTAGAGCAAAATTTAAAAAGATAAAAAATTGGAGCAGTTATTAAACAAAAGCAAGATATCCCGTTATTTGACCAACACTAGTGTTACGACCCGTAATTGCGTACGTTAGATTACGCCGTAAGATAGTATATATATAGGGCCTAAGAACCGGAAAAGAGTTCAACAAGTTAAGAAAAGAGCAAAAGGCGTCGCAAAGCTGGGTATGCTACCGCAAAACCCACATGCGAGCCGCATATCTAACACTGAAATCGCAGACCAAGACAGATTTCTGGACAAAGATCAATGCCAGGAATGTGGTCATAAATGCGGTCGCATTTCTAAAATGCGAACCGCATATTGCACTTAATGCATCGCAGACTGAAACAGATTTTCTGGGCAAAATCTACGTCAAAAATGCGGTCTAATATGCGATCGCATTCCAGCAATGCGGACCGCAAACCAGACATCCTACATCGCAGAATGAGACAGATTTCTAGGCTGAGGTTTGCATCCAGAATGCGAATTGCAAGTTGGTTCTGCGACATAAATGCGATCGCAGACTGGTAGGCGTCAGACACCAAATCAATGGATAAGATTAAAAGTTCCCAAGGTCGGTCAGGAGGGGACTTCTAAAGGATTATAACCCAGATATTTCGCCCTTACTTCAAACCTTAAAAAAACCAAACGAGATAGAACCCCTGCAACCCCCTTCTCAAAATCCCACACAAGCCCTAATTAATTTCCCTCTCTTTCAAGTTCTAATTAGGGAGAGAAATCTGGAGATTGAAGAACTAGGGAAAGGCCCTAACCGATTTTCCCTCTCCTTCAAGCCCTAATTGGGAGTAAAACCTAGAGGTTGAAGAACCAAGGAAGAGGGCTGAGTTATCCAACATGCAAGGTAAGTTACTGCTCTCTTCCATACATTCTTTCTCCTGGGAATTCTTGATAACTCGTTCTATGCATGTAAGAACTCACGGGATGGTGATTGAAAGCCGTGGGTTAAAATTAATTACTGGTAATGGACTGAGTTGTGGTTGTTTTGGGTTGTTGTTGGACTGCATGTTTTACTACTACTTTTGTGGAGTTTTTGGAGGAAGAAGGGTGTGGAGAAACACCATATAAATATAGAATTGTGGTTAGTAATAACTATAACGCTTAGAGGATAATGATAGAATCGTTTCTTTTATTGTAGACTAAGGAGTATGACAGCTGCATAGCTTGAAATTGGTGTAGTATATATGTGACGACCCGGTCAGTTGTCTCGTGGGTTACCACTCTGTCTTCCCCATTTTCTGTCTCATTATGTTGCGTTATCTGTGTTTTACGTAACCAAGTTGAGTAGTTGAGTCCGGAGTGAAATTGGTAAGAAATGAGACACTTAGTCTCTTTCAAGAAGGGTTAAATCGGAAAAGTCAACCGCATGTTGACCTATGAGTTAGGAGGCTCAGATGTGAATTCCGACGATTCGATTAGTTTCGGGAGATGATTTATGACTTAGGAGTGAAATCGAAATTTATTTCGGAGATCCCGTGTAGAAGTAGGCTTGAATTGGTGAAGTTAGAATTTTGGCGATTTTCGGTTGATAGGCGAGATTTTGATCCGAGGGTCGGAATGGAATTCCGAAAGTTGTTGTAGCTTCGATATGTGAATTAGGACTTGTGTGTAAAATTTCAGGTCATTCGGACGTGGTTTGATTGGGTTTAGATCAAAAGAGCGACTTAGAGGATTTTTGAAATCCTTAGGCTTGAATCCGACGCGAATGGGTGTTGAGAGGTTGTATTGAGCGTTCCGATGGTTGGAACAAGTTTGAATAATGTTATGGGATATTTTGGCATGTTTGGTTGAGGTTCCAGAAGCCTCGGGTGAATTTTGGATGGTTAAACGGACTAATTCGTCGTTGGAAAAGGAAATTTCAGAAAAACCAGATGCGAGAATGCGGACCGCATATCTCAAATGCGGACCGCATATCTCACAGGGAGATCGCAAACCCAGGCAGGTTCCTGGGCAAAGTTCAGGTCAGAAATGCGGTAGGAATGCAGACTGCATACCTAACATGCGGACCGCATATCTGACATCGAGACCGCAAACTGAGACAGTGAACTGAACAAAATGTAACGTCAAGAATGCGGTTGAAATGCGAAACGCAAATATGAAATACGGACCGCATTTCACCATGCTGAGATCGCATACCAGGACAGAAACCTGGACAAATTCAATGTCGAAAATGCGTCCAAAATGCGGACCGCATACCTGTTATGCGACAGGTATGCGATCGCATATCGGGCCGGACAGGGGTGCTTTATCTCGATTTTTGACCCCTTTATAAATAGAAATCAGTGCCCATTTGCCATACCAAAGCCATTTTTCGTCACCCACGAAGAGGAACACCTCCAAACACCATAAAATCACAGCAAATCAACCTCAAAACTATATCCAAAGGAGATTTTCTTGGGTAAATTCTTAAAGAAGGGGATTTGACCGTTCTAAACATATTTGGAGCTAGAGAGCTCGGATTGAAGCAAGTTTTGAAGCAATTCTTGGAGGGTTTCCAAGAGAAACATCGGGGTAAGTGTTCCTAACTCAATTTTGGAGGAATTACCTCAGTTTATCACTGTTTTTAGCAATTAATTGATGATTTAAGTTGGGAAAAATTGTGGAAAACCCTAAGTTTAGATTTAAGATTTGAAGGTCGATCCGATGTCGGAATTCGATAAATCTTGTATGGTTGAACTCGTGAGGAGATAAGGAACCGGTTGAGATGAAAACTACTGAGTTTCAAGAAGTGGGCCCGGGGCTCGGGTTTTGCTAATTTCGGGATTTCTTAGTAATTTTTGACTGTTTTCGCTTGGGCTTTGTTCCCTCAACATATTGTGACATAATTGTTATGAATTTGGATAGATTCGACGCACGTGGAGGTCAATTCAAAGGGCAAACGCGTCGCGGGCTAAGGATTTAGCCGGTTTGAGGTGAGTAATGATCTTAAATGATGTTCTGAGGGTTTGAGACCCCGGATTGCACATCGTAGTGCCATATTGAGTTGAGACACGCGCTCGATGATGAGCGTGGGGTTGTTTACTACTGGGGATGGTGACTTGGTCCATCCCGATTGATGATTTTACTACATATTTGATTGGAACTGATTTGATATTATCATGATTTAGGCTGATTGCCATATTTGGGCTTCGTGCCGGTTATGTGAACCCTTCAGGGGTAATTTATCACTATTTACTCAGTCATATTTGGGCTTCGTGCCGGTTATGTGAACCCTTCAGGGGTAATTTATCACTGTTTTCTAACTGATTTGATTCATTTCTTAAACTCAGTTTTGAAAATTAAATGAATTTTCAAATGATGTAAACGGGATCGGGTGGCACGCCGCCACGGATATGATATAAATGGATCGGGTGGCACGCCGCCACGGAATATGATAAATTGGATCGGGTGGCACGCCGTCTCGAGATATTGCGCTTGGGCCGTAAAAAGCCCCTCCCGGAGTCTGTACACCCCCAGTGGGCGCAGGGTACCCATGGAAACGGGTGACACGCCGTCACGAGACATGATATGGCCAGTCATGCTATTTTCTTTTACTTTATATTATTGACTTGATTATTTACATGTTTACTGTTTCGTTATGGATTGCTGTATGCCTTATGTGTTTCCTTACTCTCAGATGTTATTTATAATTATTACTCACTGAGTTGGAAGTACTCATATTACTCCCTGCACCATGTGTGCAGATTTAGGCGTTACCGGTTCCGCTCCGAGGTATTGACTACTACTACTATCAGGGCGGTGATTCAGAGATTACGAGGTAGCTGTTGGCGTCCGCAGCCCCGTATCTCTTTTACCTTGTTGTTTCCACTATTTTCAAACAGTTGTGCCAAAGATATTGTAATAGTAATATTATTATTAGTATTTTCATTAGCTGCTCATGACTTTGTAACACCCCGATTTGAGGGCTGTAGTCGGGATGGTTCGCTATTTTTCCGCTAATTTCTGCTATTAAACCATACTTATATTATTTTCGTGTTGCTAACTGTTTAAATCGAGGTTTAGTTTGGATTGGCTAGCCTTGTCATCATGAGAGGCGCCATCACGACCGGGTTGGGATTTTGGGTCGTGACACTAGTGTTTATTTTCATTCCAGAACAGTATTATAATTAGAGATTTTTAGCGTACTCAGTAGAGCTTATGACTCTGTACTACAGGTTTTAGGGTTGTATGACTTTTATTCGGTTCAGCTATGTTATTTCAGTTATCCATTCTTGTTTTGCAGTTAAGATGGTTTAAATCTGTTAATAACTCGGCATGTATTAGGCTTATCTAGTCCTAGGGACTAGGTTCCATCGTAATCCTTAAGGTGGGATTTTTGGTCTTGACAATATTATAAATGTTGATGAGGATCTTGAGCTCAAATTTGCTACAAATTGTGGACAGATAAATAAATGGCCAAATAAGAAATTCGCAATAAAGATTGACTTTATTTTTAAAACATAAAGTTTCAGATGGATAGTCCCAAAACCTAAAAGTATAAAAAGCCAGTGGAGGTGCAAATGGTTCTTGTTTGAAAAGTGAAATGAAAAATAAAGTCGATACACATAAAGATGACTTATGCCACAAGAATTTTCATAAATGTACTGGCATTGATTACATGGAGACATGTTCTCTTATGGTGGATGCAATCTCTTTCAGGTGTTAGTCTGGCAATACATGAAAAACTTGATATGCGTATAATGAAAATCCTTGAAGGATTTAAATTGTTTTAAAGTATATAAAGGTTCACGAAAAATTTATTAAGTAAAGCTTCAACAAACTCTTATATGGATTAAAGCGATCATGACATATATGATTTATTTTTGTTTCTTAATGCAATTGGTACACTTACGAATCTTGCTAGAACCATGAGTATAATATTATGCTAGAGAGATAAAGATTTCCTCATATGTGAATATATTGGAATGCAATTAGTGTCACACCTCTTTTTTCCCACACAACCCAATTACGAGGTTGAGTTAGAAGAGCTTTTCCAATTGAAGTGACGTCTTCAAAAGGAATTATTGATTATTTAGAGTCGCCACTTAGAATTGAGTTTTGGTGTTCCAAGTCACCTTTTATTTGAATCCCTCATCAAATTGAAGGTTTGACTCCTAATTTATGGTCTACGAAAGCAGAAGACTGAATAAGGAATTCTGTTGACCGAGGGGAAGGTGTAAGGCACCCCTCGAGTCCCGTGATTCTAACACGGTCGCTTCTGCTGACTAATGTCGCTTTAATCAATTCTTGACTATTCTTGTATATTATTGACTATGATTTGCCTATTACCACTTAATTAATTATTAAATTTTATTAGTTGTTTTGACCTATGCACACAAGGTACTTCTTTGCAATTGAATGTTAAACCAAGGTACGGAATGTACACATGGTCAAAACCTAATTATTTTAAATTTAAAGGTATCAAGACGTGGGAATGCGCATGTGATCCTTTTATTACTTAAGCATATCAATCCAAGATTCGAGTATGAACACATGGGCTAATCCTTAAAGTACATCTAAAGTTTTTCTAGCGTTTTAGATTATTTCAATTATTTTGCCTCTTTTAGATTCGATATATATATTTGTATATTTTTATTATTATTTTTTTGTTTTACTTATTGGAACGAGTCTTGAATTAGTTTATGACTTATTATGCTCCCTCCCAATTATTTTTCTTACCAATTATCGGCCTTGACTTTCATATAGGCTCAGTTTATTAATAATATAGTTTCGACAATAATATAAGAAGAATACTTAAACTAATAAAAATAATGTACAAAAGTAACAATAATAATTATTTAATGCAAATTATGAGTTAAGGCTTTAAGATGAACCACTGACAGTTTCATTAAGTTAATTTCAAAAATAATTTACAATATGAGGGCATGAACGACATGACATCAGATCAAGTAATACAGTATCTTCATGGATTCGAGAGTGATATAGAATGGAAAACTTTGATGTGTACTTCTCATAGATTAATTAAATAATTTATTATATCATAACCATAGATTTACTATTCATAAACTTGTTTAAACCATAGCTATTGAATACTTGTAACGGATATTAAAATGCTCTCGATAATCGAAGAAGTTATATATTGTGACTACAAAATCTCCATTTTTAATAATTTAACTTTAATTAAAGACATGCATCCCCAGGAACAAATTCATAATAGAACTAAACATCTTCACAAATTATTAAACACAGAAAGTAACTAAAACAAGAGAAGAATAAGAACCTTTGCAGTGAGGATTTTTAATATATATTCAGGAAATTCCAACGAATAGATATCTAATGTCGAACTTGAATCAGCAAAAAGCAACAGCGAACCATAAATCAAAACTCGACGAGAACATTAAAACCCGAATTTTGAACGGAAAATCCCTAACTTTGTGTGCTTTGTGAGAACAAAATAGAACTTGAGATTGAGTTTGTCCTTTTTTATATTTTACAACAAAGAAAATATTTACAATCTGCTCAGTTGAACCTGCGAACTTAAAACCACGAAAGATACTACGATTTTCGACTCTAAACCTAATAAGTCCACCAAACAGTTTATCTCAAAGTAATTTTTACTCTAAAAGAACAATGCTAGTTTTTCTTTGTTGCTGAAATTTTTTCTCTATCTGATTGTCTTGTTTTTTCTACTAAAGTGTGTGCGCGCTATATATAGAATGTGTTTGTGTGTGACGGATATGTGGGTTAAGGAGATGAATGGGGAAGTGGAGAATAGGACGCGAGGGAGTTAGGACTAATTTGAGCATTATGTGAGAATTAGGGAAATGGGGGATTGGGAGGAGAAAGTCGTGGCGTTAGCGTTAGCATAGGAAGAAATCATTTTCTTTTTATTTTCTTATACTCGTCTTTTTTCTTTTTTTTTTGAAAGAAAAGCCAATTAACAAGACTAAATAATCAAATATTAAAAGAAAAAAATTAACTACTTATACTAATATCATATATCTCTAAAAGAAATTACTAAAAAAAAAAAAAGTACTACATACTAAGGCCTAGAATACTAAAAGAAGCGTACTTATTTTTTTATAAGATAAAACAAAATAACTAAGTAAGAATACTAATTAACTATATATTAAAAAGATATAAGAAAATTAAATATTTAAACTATAATTTAAATGACACTTAAAAAAAAATACCATAACTTACATATTAAAAATTCTAATTAAAAGAAACCAAATATTTTTTGTAAATTTTCTTTTTCTCTTTACAAATAGAAATAAATTTGTATTCTTAAAGTGTGAATATTTTTGTAGTTTTTATAAGCTCTACTAAAAGTGAGATAAAGGTTTGAAATATCAAAATTAGACATTACACTAAGATAGTATAGAATTTGGGTGTGATCAAAAATTAGTTGTTCACAATTAGTATTATATTGCGAAAGAGATTATTAATATAGATTTATTTATCCTGTCAAATATTATAGAGGTTTTGTTACATTATGAAAATACTGGAGATTACCAGAAAATCGTTATTCAAACAATCTATTACATATGGGGGTGGCCATATTATGTATTCAAAAGTAGTTAATTATTAATACTCATTCAAGTTATGCCAAGATACTAATATTTTATAAAGCAAGTGATTCAACATATAAGAGATGTGTCACTTTTCTTTGAAAATTAAGATTTTAATAATATTAAAGATGAAGTTGCTTGCATAGATCAACTGAAAGAAGGATATATAAAAGAAGATCGCATAAATCATATTTCACCACGGTTCTATTTTAGATATGATGTGCAATAAAATGGTAAAATAGATGTCAATAAATTTGTTCAAGTGATAATTTGGTGGTCTTGTACCCTAAAGTATTGTCGGCCTCAACAATTGAGAAGTTGTTACACAAGATTGGAATGCATAGTCTCCTAGAAATAAAGTGATAATTTTTTATCAGGGAGGGGCAAATACGCGTTGTACTCTTTTTTCCTTAGCTAAGGTTTTAACCCATTATATTTTTTTGGTAAGATTTTTAATGAGGCGGCAAGCAATGCATATACAAGATATATATACTCTTTTTCCTTCACTAAAACTTTTTTCTACGGGATTTTTTCTTAGAAAGTTTTAACAAGGCACATTATTTATTATTGGACACCCAAGGGGGAGTGTTGTAAATTATAAGTTAATGTGGATGTCTACTACTCAAACTACTCTTTTTCATGATATAAATAACTTCATACTACTCCTTACTATTATGTTTGTAAATCTCACACCTCCATAACCTCCTTCATGATCTTCCCCCATGATCCCAATAGTTAATATCATGTTTAAAACAACATTTTGTAAGTCTCTATGTAACCCTATAAATAGAGGTATTGAGAATAGTATAGGACACACTTCGAAATACTTGAAAGAAATAAAGTTCTCTCTGCTTCTCTTGTTTCTTGCTTCATATTGTTACTTTGAACAAAAAATTTTAATAACTCGAATAATTTAATTAAATTTTGATAAAAGCTTGAAAACCTAGGTATTTAACCCATTTAAGTATTTGTATATTACAGTCAAACCTTTCTATAATAGCCTCGTTTGTTTCGATATTTTTAGCTTTTATAGTGATGGCTTTTATACACCTATAACAACATATGATATTTAAATATTTTTTGGCCGTTATAGATAAAACTTATCCAAAAATCAATTATTATTTTTTTAATTGTTACATATAAGAAATAAAAATTCTTCAAATTTAAAATCTCAGAAGATATGCATATTTCACTAGGTATATATTGAAGAAAGCTAATACATTATTAATAAATTCATAACTAAATGTACAAAGATTTAAACTCTTAGGCACACATTTTAAAGCTACTAAAAAAATAAATTCTTTCAAGAGTGATGGAAGAACTTTGTAATTGTTGTTGTTTCATAAATTTCATTCTCTTACTACCGATATAACGCTTGAATTGGTGAAGATTCATGTTTAATTTTCAGCAAAAAGGTATCCAATGAAAAATATATCATGTGAGGATCTTCAAATCTTAAGTCTTATACAAGATAGAAATTTTGGTCAATGAAAAAGATTGTGTGCATATTTTTAGAATTATTATTAGTAATCTTAAAGATTCTATATAGCTGTTATAGAGGGATTATTTTACAAAGAGCGTTCTTTTATAAATATAGTTGTTGCTGTTATAGGTAGAAAGCTATTATAGAGAGGTAAAATATAACTTAAAAAATCGATTCTAAGGAAACTTAGCTTTTACAGTGAATGACTGTTATATAAGAATATCGTTATAAAGAGGTCTGATTGTATATATTTCTTAAATCATATGCAATTAACATTTAGAATGTATTATGTTTAAAATATTTTAATAGAATAACCGCCTAAATAAATCATCTTCAAACGGAGTACACAGCATGTATAATGTTTGTGCGTCAAGTGAACACAAAATAAATCTCCCTTAATCTCAGCATTAATTAACGATATAATGTGAGGACAATAAGCTTTGTGGTTATAATTAGCTGAAAATGACATGATAGTATTTGTACAAATTAGCTGGTCAGGTCAACCTTACTTTAGAGATAGAAATAGAGATTGATCTTAAAGGTGACCGTAACCAAAAAGCACTAATGGCTCTAATTAAGTGGAGTTTAGTAAATTAAAAGAAGTAACAAGAGATGTCAAAAGGCATTGATTTGATTTCCTTCCTTATAAAAATGACATCTCATTTGGCTCTGACCTTAATCACATCGATTCCCATCTCCGTTGGATCCGTCGCTTGAACTTCATAGTGGATTCCCTCTAGGACTCTTCTAATGCCATCTTTTGAAGTTGCATATAACATTTTTGCTCTTATTCTTGATTCTGTTGGAGCCCTGAATCCACCACATTACCACTACCAATACAATATGTATGTTAGAAACTAAATTATGAGTTAGCTCGCTACTGTAAAAATACATAAAATCAAGCACATATATAACGAGAATATTCATCATATTGACTAGAAAGGTTAACTCTATCTAGATATGAGTTTCTCGCGATGCATAATCAATTTATCTGAATTTTGTAAGCCATAACTAGTAATAAATGCTAGCCGAGAAATTTTATTGTGTATATAAATTAAATATTATTTTTTATGTCTAATATATACATTAAATCTTGAACAGCCTTAATACGTTTTTGATTTCGCTACTATACGAGATTGAGATGCAGTGGAAAAATCGAGTAAAAAAAGAAGTTAAAGAGTAAGAGTTAGAGACCATGCAATAAAGAAGATATTGCTTTTGTGGCACTTATCGACAGTGACAAAGTCGAAGTCATAAACAGCATAACGGCAGTCGTCTTTGGGAAGAGAGGCAGCCAAATCATCATAACTTTCACCAGGTCCGCCGACTTTGTCCACAGTCACCAACTTGGACTTCTCATCGATCTTGAAAACTATGTACCTATGAACCTTCTTCCACTTCATCTCCATGAACGAATTCTTGCATTCATCAGTTACCCACATGCCCCTTGTCGCCTGTATTAGTAATGACAAAAGTTAACTCAACATGTACTATTACTATATACAGTACGATGATCAACAGACTAGGAAAAACATAGAGGATTTGATTAAATACCATCTTAAAAGCCATGGCCATGGTGACTTATTGCTAGAAAAAAGAAAATTAGTTTTGATGATCGTCTTTCTCTTTCTTATTGGCTAAATGGGTTAGCGATATATGAGGAAACTAGAGTTGGCATGCGATTGTGCGGGTTGGGGTTTTAAATAAGACGTGGTTATTCAAATGCCACTAAAATAGGGGCTATATTACGAGCTTGTCCATTCTAGATCTATGTAATTTGCTGCACATGTGTATGACAAATTGGCCTGGCCACTATTCGGATGTCTGCTTTGCCTTGGAAGGTTTGTACATGCCTCAACTGAAGACCCCGGGATACTAATATGGCAATATTCAGTGGGGTTCATGTGCTGTTGCCTGTTGCTTCGATCTAGCAGAAAATGTGGCCACTTGAAATATATTTGTAGCACCTTATTTAAAATACATTCAGTTTTTAAAAACTATTTAAAGTTTAGTTAGTTTTGACAAACTTCTTTCTTCTTCTTCAAACCTTCGGGTCTGAAGTTGAGTTCTAGCAAAGCCTAACTTCATATCCAAGCTTTGAAATTTGAAATGCCAAAGTTCAAATTAAGACTCATGTCTAAAATTAATCATGAGACACCTAAATTTTAAGACTTAATAAATTTTGACAATTCTTTAAATAGAAGTCCTGAAGTGACTATCTGTGCACTTTTCCCAATTCAAGATTGGTTGAAGACCTTAAGGGGTCGTTTGGTATGAACACAAGTAATGCAGGGATTAGTAATGCAGGGATTGTAGTGTTGGGATTATTTTTTATCAAGTGTTTGGTTCATTGTATTAAAAATTAATTATGCAATGTATTAGTTTGGATTTAGTAATTTTAAGTCTTATCCATGTATAGCTAATCCATGGATTAGTAATCCCTTCCTTTCCATGGTATTAGTTAATCCCTCATATGAGGTATAACTAATCCATGTATTAGGTAGGAGTAAATTGAATTGACCAACCAAACATGGTATTGGACGGATTAAATTTTTATACGGGGATTATTTTGCTTAATACGGCCTACCAAACGACCCCGAAGCAGCTAAAACCAAGAATTTAGGCCCCCAAATTTTAAAGAAGATTTAATGCGGATGCTCATGCGACAAGGTGAAATTTTTTACCAAGAATGGCCACTTTAAGAAATATTATGGTCCGTACATATTTTTTGGAAAAAATACGTAGAAAATATCCAATAGGTATGTACCCATTGTATACCTTCGGGGTGTATAATTCATATGTTGCATATCTTAAGGGTATATAATAGTGTGGTTCAACTTTTTTTAATGTTGTACATCATTAAGTTATAAAAACGTAAATTGTATATTCTGAAGATATAAAACGTACATAATGTTGTATAAATTAATTTTTAATAGGTGAATTTTATAACAGATAGAGACGAGTAAATAATTATTTCGCCTGAGTAATCACGTAAAAGTCCAAAATTTTAAAACTTTTATAGTAGTAGATTTCATGTTTAATCTTGCCTACAAACTATTAAAAAAAATTTTGAGGTAAAGTGTTACAAGATTTTTGTAAAAAAGGAAATTAAATTGTTTAGCCATGCGATTGGTGGTGACCATTGGGTGTTTACATTCTAACATCAATATTCTTTTTTTTCTTTTTTTCCTTTTTCTCATAATAAAACTTGTACTTAGTAGTTATTTTTTTCTTCCTCCTACTAAGTTGTTTATCTATTTATACTGTATTAAAAGTGAAAAGATCCTAAGGTAAAAGTTAAATTATAAAAATACCCTTTTAAATAGCTTAAATATTTTATTTATAAAATAAAATAAAAATCTAACAGTACAAACACCAAGCAACGCTTCATATACCTAATCATTAACAGTCACAACTATAAGTACTGGTGGCCTTGATAACCAGTGTAGTTTTGGTGGAACTTGAAATTAAAATGCTTTTTCCAAAACATTGTTGGATACTTTCAAATAGAAAGCGGAAGGATTGAACCTCTCAAATCTCTTGGAGAGCGAGAGAGTATAATGAGAGAGATTGTGTACCCCAACACACATCCGTACTTTGGTGAGTATTCATACATTTTATAGCCTTTCTGATTGTTATTTTTTTCTTAATGAAACCATGCATATGCCTATCATCAAGTCTTCCAAATGTAAAGCATAAAGGGGTACGACTTCTCCATCGAAGGACGATGGTGTATGAAATATATCCTGCTACATATACTGGTGAAGAAGAGTTCCCAAAATCATCTTAACCAAGTAAGTAATCAGTACCGTATAATTCAAAGAATCATTTGCTTACATGCATATCAAATCTGAGAAAAATTACCTACAGGTACTCGTGAATTTAACATCTATTAGCTAAATGCATCTTAATATGCACTCGATAGTGCACTATTTTAATCTTGATGGTATTATGTGTTAATTCTACTTCCTCCAGACCATTACTTTTAATATTCCTACAATAATTTTAGGATAGTTTTCAACGGAGTCTTCTATGTTCTGCAAGTTATATCAAAGTATGAAGAGACTTGAAAAACTCGACGAGAATTATTGTTGGTTGATAAAGGAGAAAGAAGATTAGCGAAGGAGCATACAGTAGTAATTGCAATTTGATGACGAACTCAATTCTATGCTTCAAATTAATTTGGTTTTGTCTACCACTTGGAAAACTTATTGTAGCTTTCTTGGTATTGATAAAACTGTTATTTATTACTCCCCGTCTCATATTATCAGTCGTGGTTATTAAAAATAATTGTCTCAAATTATTTATTATTTTAGAAGTTCAAAATAAAATTAATTATTTTTTCCTTTTTAACCCTTAATAATAATTATTCTTGAAGATGAAGATAACACATAAATAGAATAAATATTCAATGAAGAGCTAGAGATTTTATCTTATGACATAAATAAGGGTAAAATAATCTAATCACTTTTCTAATTAATATTTTTTAAGGGACATATAAAGAGAAACACGATAGGTAATTTGAGACAGAGGGAGAGTAGTAACAATTCTTTTATTATTGATCATTGTGTAATATAACAGCCACAATGAGTTACGACTTGCAACTTTCCGATGAAGAATGATGTATGCTGTTAGACTCATTACCAATCTAATGCAACAATTGATTACTAAGATAATACATGAGTTAACTTTAGATGCAATTTTTTGGAGTGATCACCTTGCAAAAGTTATGTTTGGAAAATATCGACAAAGAAAGAAGCAAAAGGAGAAGGTAACGTTTGAAGCCATCTTTAAGATGATTCACTTCGAATGATGCTAGAAGGTAAAGTTAACTGCCCAGTGTCTTACTACATGGATTCTCGAGAAAAAATTAAAGCAGATAATTATTGCAGTAGGTTCAAATCATTGCAGATTTTACAAAGAATTGCAAAATACAAAACATCAACGAATGATTTGATGAGAAGAAAGTGGCAATAAAAAAATCATGTTCTAAATTTTTTACTTTACTTATTTTTTAATTATCCATGCTTATGCTATACGAAGTTTAATATGTATAAATGGTAGTATAGATGATCATGAGATCATAAGTATAATGTATGTGTAGTCGTTATTTGTTTTACCAAATGAAATAAGTTTGTTGATATACAATTTGATGGCATATATGAAAATAATATTATAGGTTCAACGTGAAGATACGTATATTATAAATAAAAATAAGCCATGATATTCTTCTAATTTGCAAAAAATGCTATAAGAGAGTGAACGTCATAATAATAGTGTAACATGTGGCAATTGTAAATTAGAAAATGTTGATCATAAAGGGAGATGAAACACATTTAAAAAATATTTTCCTATTTCATGGGAAAAAGAGGAGTTATTAATTTGCTTCCTATGATGTTTAGATATTATTTAAGGCTTGAAGTTTGTAACGTAGTATAATATTTAATTTGTTAGGTTGCAATATCAATGTTTAGCAAAATAAATATGTAAATAAACAAAACCAAGCATCGAGAGCTAAGTTGGTGAAAGCAAAACATTATTAGTATTAGTTTGACTCCGTAGAAAATGATGCACCAATTACTGAACACTTAGAATTCTTTAATATCAAATGATCTTTCGCAACATAATTAAGTATATTGTCAAATTTATTATATCATTTACGTTTCTCTTATTTTCTCGCTTCCTTTCTATTTTTACACATAGTAAAAATTTGGACATGCAGATGACTTATGCAACAGACTCGGCCCTACCCTCCCTTTCGTGAAAACCTAAAAGCCTCAGCCCACAACCCACCATCATGTGCTTTGACTATTCTTTCTTTCTTGTAAAAGTTGTGATTTACTGATCATGTTTTAGGAAGAATTATTATACATATATACTACTCGTAAATCTTGTGAAATTTTCACCGATTGTCACTTTTTATATCATGTGTTTAGTAAATGACACTCTCTTTACTTCTCTTGCAACTAATGGACCTTTTAAACAAGATTTAAAGATCCTTTTCGAGCAAATTGAAAATCTCATGAGAAGACGTTAGACCACGATTTAAAATTTTATAAGTTTTTGCAAATTTTAAGCCAACAGTCTAATATTTTGTGGGCAAATTGAAACTTGTATGAGCAAAGTTAAACTCGAATCTAACATTGTCCGGAAATGGTAATTGCTCAAGGTTATATTTGCACAACTCTTTAATAAAGGACAGTCTACACAATAGCCGAAAATGGGACATTTGCGTAAATCAGCCATAAACCTTCCATCTTTCAAGTGTAATCATTGTGGTACTTAACTGCTTTATTATATAATACATGATGATTTAGCTAAGATTTTATAAATTGTACGACACATGACAGGAGAAGAGTTGCTCTTGCATGAACAGTAGCATTAGGACCTTCTAATTTTGGTTAAAAGGGTAATAAAACTTTAGGTAGTTGCAGATAACTAATGTACTATAAGGGCTTTGCTTCTTCCTGCTGGAAGCACTCAACTTATTGGCACAGCATATTTCTTCTAATTGTAGATAGGGACCAGTCTATGCTTGGTAGCTGGATCTTTTATCTGAACACGAAACTGACACCATATATATAACATATGATACTTGCAACCTCTAGAATTGGTTACACTTACTGGCTTCTTCTACATTGTAATTTGCTCTTTGAGACCTACCAAGGGGTCTGACAAAATGCTATTTGCTAGCCCAAAGATTTTCCAACAAAGAATGCTAAACCAAAATCCACGAGCAATCCTTACTCACATATCATTAAGAGCATCTCCAAATGTGCAAGCACAATCTTAACCAATGAACCAAAGCTGAAGATGAACAGTTCACAAGAAGTTCTAATTGTTGCTAGCTGATGAAATGCGGTGTTGGAAATTGGTGAATTTTTATTTTGATGATTAACAAACATAGCAGATATATTGGGTTGTCGAAGGACCTGGTCCTGTTGGGTTGGTCTTGCAGAGTGCTGGCACTTAATCCTAACGGGAGTAGGATTCATTTTTGAGAGTGATTATTCTATTTCGTGTTTTATGACCTACCAACTGCCTAGATAGAATCTTGACAAATCTTTATTATCGTTAACTTGGAGACCAGGTTATTAAGGAAGTAGAGTTAAAAGTGGATTTATTTTAGGAAACGACTCATATTTTTCCTATATTTCCTTTATTCTCTAGGGTTAGGAGGGAGATCTTTAAGGGATATATTTTGCACGAATTTCATGGAAATTAAATAGGTTTCTTGCTGTAAAGAATTATAATTGGAGTAGCAAACAAATAAGGAAAACCATGTGGTCATATATGATAAGTACTTTATGAAGTAGGTCTCTTATTATTTGTTTCCTTTTATGATTTGGACTCTTTATGCTACTAACGGGTTACCTATATGTAGTCCAAGTTACTCCATTGTAGGTACGCACTTTCATTATTTCTTCAGTGTGAATTGAGAAAAGTAAGAAAAAAAATGAGTTCAAAATTTTGAAGTGGATATTGAAGGCTGGAATGTGCAGAAGAACCAGACTAGAGAACTTGTTCCTTGGATACAGTGTCAAATTCATTATGCCTAGTGTAATTCATTATATTAGGCTTATTAAATTGTAATCTTATTTGCATACACAAGAAGTATTTCGAGAAGTTTTTCTATGCTAGAGAATTCAAGTCTTAGGCTAGAATTAGCTTGAGCATTTTGCTACAATCAGAGTGGTTGTAGGCAGTCAAGTGGCTAGGATTTAATCTCTTAGGTTATCATAATTTTATAACCTGAAATTGCTCCTTGTTTTAGTGAAGTTTTTTGTAAGAAATCACAAAGGTGGGTCGTGGTTTTTACTCTCTTGAGCAAGGAGGTTTTCCACGTAAAAGTCTCTTGTGTATTTAATTCCGCACTTTACTATTTCAGCTGTTTAACGAAGGAGCAGATGTCTAAGTGGTGCACCAACCTAAGATGCAGAAGCAGAAACAAGCGTCCCTCCACACTTCAATGTCTCTCGAAGGGTAAATCACTCTGATATGATCAACTGATCAGCCATTTGAGCAAACTATAGGGGATACAGAGAGTGCACCTGAACAAATTACATTCTTGGAATGTTGTAAAACTCAAGTTAATTAGTCTGATACTCATGGCTTGCTGATTTCATAAGCAATTCCATCACAAGTTTCGTGATAAAAAAACAAAAGAACACATGTCAAAATATACAGGGTAGGTTAGTGAGTTCAAACTCTGCTCTATCGTTTAAGATGTTGCACTCTGGTTCTCTGTATCCTACTCGCTCTTTGGTATTTCCCCAGAATCTGCAATTATCACCTTTTTCCTAGGTTTCCCACTGTAGGTTCCTGCTCCGCCCTCTATTGCATATACCGTGTCCATACCTTCAATAACTTTGCCAAATACAACATGCTTCCCATCCAACCTGCTCATGGTTTTGGTGCAAGTATGAGGTATATCTGGACAACCAAGGTAAATATAGTGCTAGATGCATAAATTAGCAATAATATATTTTCTCCCATGTTACAACAATACTTATGCTATATGGGATGACTTGTCTAGATAGTAATGATAATTATTTAGTCAACCAATAATATAGATGATTTGTCCTGCATACCTGAACAAAAAATTGTACTCAACTCCTATAACATTGGTAAAATGCTATCTTTATGAAAGAAAAGATGAAAAAATAAATCAAAGCAGGCTACTAATCTTTTCTAGATCAGGTGAATTTGGATAAGCAGTCCTCAGCTAAGAGGTATAAGTCAATTGAAAAGCACTGAAGCAGAAATCTAATAGGCTACTGTTAAGACCTGTACAACGGGGGTTTGAAAGCAATATAGGTTTAACAAATGCAAGTTAGTCTTTAATATGCTGCGACTACATTATAGATCCTTACCAGCTTGTCTTTACTGTGGGTATAAAGAACTGACAGCCATTGGAGTTGGGTCCTGAGTTTGCCATGGAAACAACACCTGCAAAAGTAAAATTTTTGAAGCTTGTGGTTGTAAATACATTATAAAAATATGCAAAAGTAAATTCTCATTATCTTTTCCTAAGGAGAGAGTGCAAGAAAGCAATTATTCAAGACCTGCATGCGCATGCTTTATCGTCAAACTCTCATCAGGAAAGGGACCACCATATATGGAAGCATTTCCCCTTCCATCGCCATACACAACATCACCACCTTGAATCATGAACCCCGGTATTACACGATGAAATAGTTTTCCTTTGTAGTGAAGAGCTATTCCATCAGCAGTTCTGCCCATTTCTCCTGAATCAAACAACAATACATGCAGCAGTCAAATATGCACTCCCACTTTTATTCTCCCAGAAGAAAAAGAAAAAGGAGAGAAATTGCTAAAAAGTTGCCAAAACCATGCCATGCAAGTTATAATCATAAAGTACCTGTGCACAAAGCCCTGAAATTATCTGCACATGAGCGATGACACAGGCATTATGCTACAAGGATAAAAGTGAAAATTAACTGAGAAGGAAATCTATGATGGTAACAGAGAAGAACAAAGACATACCAACAGTTTTTGGTACAACAAGTCCATATAATCCAATCACAATTCTCCCTGCAGACATGAAGTTTGGACCATCAATTGATGGATTGTATATAGGTAAAAAATTTACTCCTGGACCTTCTAGGGCCCCATATGAATCCTTAGAATAGTCTATACATCACCAACCTTGAGAGATTTTTCTTTAGCATATGATGCTTTTTAGTTACTATTAGCTTGCTAAGATACTTAATACAACAAAAGATCACACAATTATCCCTTAAAGGAAGTATATGATAGGTTTCTTAATCATCCGTAGATCAAATAAAAAAAAAAGACATTAGAAGACATCTAACAAGTCTTTCTCCCCAAGGGGAAAGGTCGATAACCATTGCAATCAGCCTACAAACAGCAGGAGCGACCAAAGCGAGGAGTGGGCTTCAGTATATATGAAAATTTGAGGCAGTAAAACAAAAACCAAAATGAACTCTAGTCAGCACTTCTAAAGGTGGCGGCCTTTTTTTTTTTTTGTGGGTATATTACTAAAAAAGAAAAACCAGCACTGCCAAGCCATATTTACAAGGTGACAGAAGCCAACTATATTCACCTAAGGTTACAGTGCACCTAGCATGTCTACTAAAGACTCGGCATCCTTTACAAAGCTTTCTTTACACCAAAAATGAAACAACAAAATGCACTTCATCTTGATATTCTGTAAATGGTTGCTTCTACCATAAAAAACTCTTGAGTTTCTCTCCTTCCAGACTGTCCACCAGATGCAGGCAGGAACCAGTATAATCAGCACTTTAGCAGATCACAAGTATTTGCTGGCATACTCCATTTAAGCTCCACAATATTAAGGAAAAGCTTCCAAAGCTGATCAGCAAGACAAAAAGAAAAACAAATGGCTATTACTTTCTAAAGCTGCATCACATAGTGAACACCTAGAGCAAAGTTGAAAACCCTTTCTTCTCAAATTCTCCTGGGTTAGACAAGCCTCTCTTGCCACTAACCATGAAAAGCAAACTACCTTGAAAGTTTTCTTAGCTTTCCAAATATACCTCCAAGGCCATTGTTCTAATCTGTTGATTTGAGATAGAGGTTACAAGGTATGCAGATGTGACAGTAAAAGCTCCATTCCTGCTTGGGCTCCAGTATAGTCTGTCTTCATATTCTCTAAGACCTTGGAAGTCTTCCAAGGTTTTAAAGTAAAGGTGGCAGTCTTAGTGTGGCCCTATGTTACATTGACACAGGTTCAGGTTTCTGGAGCTTAGACTTGCAGTGGCCTAAACCTTGACATTCAGAGATATCGACAGGTCTAAAGGTACAAATGTACAGAGATCTGGCTAACAAATGTATACTCAATAACATATATATAGACGGGTGCACGCTCTAGCCCATATATCAGTAATCAAATTAAAAGCATTGAAAGAAAACAAATATAAGTAAATTCTTTTCAACTAAGTAATATTTTTAAAAAGAATCTTTTCACTATCTGATACTTTAGTCCATACGTATATCTCATCCCATAGGTAAACTTTCTAATACGTTATGTATATGTGCATATAAATGTATATGTGTATACACACACACATGTACACAGACGTGCAAGCATACCCACACACATATACATACTATATAAACCTTATAATCGGAACCGAAAGCTCAGCCGATCTATGCTTCTGTACTATAGTTGTAGCCAACATACCCAACAAGAATTTACCAAATGTGGTGCGTATGCCACAACTACACCTAAGTCATGTCAGTTAGACACAAGTGCGGTGGGTGATTTTGAATGATCCAAATAAAATAGGTGTTGACCAAAAAATTTAGCATAAGAATGGTTTAGTGAGAGAACTTTTACTTTTCTTGTGCTATGGAGACCGTAAAGGGGAGTGTTGGCACATAATCCCTCCCTAACCTACTCATGATTACTACAGAAAAGAATATAATTTTATGGTATGGTCCAGAAATCAAATCTCCTCCCCCTC
>MCJB01008822.1:146811-177012 GCA_002018475.1 Nicotiana obtusifolia
AAAAAAAAACAAGCCCAAACCTAGCTCCTTTTTGCAGTACTAAATTCAATCCAAAATGAAACAGATGCAAAAGGGATTGGGGTGTAATCATTCGATAGGTATACATCATCTCAACACTTCTATAGCTCCAGCCAGAAGGATCTCCAACACCATCAGCACTTTCATGTTCTGCCAACAACAAAATCACACTATCTCATGGATCAGAAACTTATCATTTTTTATCAACCAACCAGCACTATGAAAGATTGTATAGCTTCGATTTCTTAATTCTTACAATGTCTCTTTAGGTAATTATGAAGCACCCTTCCAATGATTCAACTTTTGCAGAGGATACATGAAGCTGGGGGAGAAGCAACTACACATAAAAGGCCTATTAGTTCGAGAGTTTTTGTTAAAAATAACTCATGTCCTTCGTGATTCTCTACCAGACTACAAACAACAAAAGTACACCATTGCTCTCACAAACCTTAAAAGGGGCAGTCCGGTGCACAAAGCATCTCACGCTCACGCAGGGTCGGAGGAAGGACCGCACTCCAAGAGGGTATAATGTAGGCAGACTACCCTGATGCAAGCATCAGTGGCTGATTCCATGGCTCGAACCCCTGACCTATAGGTCACATGGAGACAACTTGACCGTCTCACAAACCTTACTTCACCAATATTCAGAGACTGCGAAAAGTTTTGGGATGATGGTCCTCTCAAAGAAAGAGTTAATTATCCATCTTTCTTTCTTGAATCTAGCAAGTTTATCATCCAAATATGAGATACAATGTAATTTAGAGTTGAAACAAAATTATCATTAATGAAAAATTCCTCCGGCAATAAAAGATATATCAACCAGCTTTCCTGCTCAGCATATAATCTAGATAGCCAAGCCAGGAAGAACACCAATCTTATAACGAGCCTACTAAATCAACACTAGCCATGCTGATGTATGACATTAAAATGGTCACATATCCGATGATTTCTGCAAACAAAACTATTTTCCTTTTCCCGTAAACCAAGAAATGATTCAAACATGAATAAGGCATATACTAGGAAAGATGCCTAATAATTGCTAATCCCCAAAAGGAAAAAATAAAACAGACAACTCAATGTGCATTGCACATCTAAGATTCATTAAGCCAATGAAAACTAATAAAATAAAAACATCAAGCACAAACATCCATACCTATACGTTGTTTATCTATATCAACATCCAAGAACACTCTGTGAGTAATTTCATAAACCTTTTCTGTATTCTCCTCTCCCTGAGAAATTAAAGAGGAAATTAAGGTTAATGCTTAGTGAACCACTAGAGCAAAAAACATACATCACTAGTTTAAAAAAAGCATTCTCTTAGAAATTTAACATGAGAAAAATTGAAAAACTTTTAAATGAGACTCATGAGTCATGAAACAAAATTCCAATCTTGACCACCAGAATTTTAACTCCTGGTATGGTTTTGAAAGTCATATATAAGATGAGGTTATATAGCATCAGCTTCTCATTCATTAGATACTAAAAACTTTTAAATTCTGGTACATGTGTGAGAATACTAGCTTTCTCTCATAAGTTTCATAAACCTCTTTAACTTTGAGTCACTAATACAATCCTCCACAACCATTCTAAATCCTGAAAATCTGAACCGGTTCAACAGAGAGGAAAACAATGTTACAAAATGAATTAATTTTTGTTTGATATTGAATGTTACAAAATGAAATTAAATAGCAAAAATCCTGTCATAGAGCATATGATGCAGGACCAAACTTCACTCCTTTTAATTGAGGTTTATATTCAGCTTATCATCTTTTTAGCATACTACCAAGTTGTAGGACTTCTCAATCTGCAAAGACATTCTAAGCCTCAGCATTTGTTTGTCCAAAGAACCTCTTTTATTCCTCCTCCTGCTCCTCATTTTCTTTTCAGTTCTCAGAGCCGACATCGACTACATCCAGAATATTTATAACTTTTTTGATAAATAACTACATCTGAATCCCCTTTGCTGTTCAGTAACATAAAACATCTTTACATAGACCAACAAGCTTGCATTGCCTATCAAGACTCTAACTAGCCTAAAACTCAATGTTGTTTCAATTTAAGGCTCATCCAATGAAGTCCCAAATAAATCCCATCCTCTTTCAGTTAGCTGGAAACAAACTCATTGTCCCGTCGTTGCTGCTATTTCAGATCTAAAACCAACTTGCTTCACAAAGAAAGACGATGTGCTGATTACCCACCAATCATTTAGGAGAAGGAGGCAGCAGGTTTCCAAGCATTGTTAATTGTAACATGACTAGGGCATGTTTGAGCATAGATCAGTATTTCAGTATTTACAAATGCTGAAGTTCAGTATTACTAGTTCGGCAAGAGTATCTGCAAATACTGAACTTCAGTATTTGAACTAGAACTCTAGAAGTGAATTGTTGAAATCCTGATTTGTAGGTGTATTTCAAGTGATATATTGGTTTCACTCACAATCTTCAACTTCCAAAAATTTCTTTTGACAAGTGAAGCTCAGAACTTCAACTAATTTTATTTTTAACTTTAACTTCAAATACTCTTTTCTCAACTTCAAATCAAATGCTCATCCAAATGAGTACCAATTTTTTTTTTTATAGTACTCCTTCTAACTAGGGCGGTCAAATTTGGCCCAAGCCCAAATGACCCGCCCAAGGTTGGACTGGTTATTGACCCACCCATTTATTGAACTCAGTCTATCTTGACCAAACTCATCTTAACCCATTTAAAATTGGGCTAATTTTTAGTCCAAATTAATCCATGAGTAACTTTGCCAAAATATCTTAGAAATAGTTCTTTTTTGTTTGATATGTTATATATGACAATAACAAAAGAAAAAAAAGTCTTTTTTAGTAATTATATAATTCATAAGAAAATAACACATATATGACCCAAATTTTAGCCCATCTTGACCCAATCCATCTCAACCCAAGTAACTTTTGAGCGGGTCATTTGACCCGCATGACCGGCCCATTTGTTGACTCAGCTCATTTTGACCCGCTCAAAATCGCCCCAACGAGCCCATTTGACACCCTACTCCTAACCATTTTACTAGTTGGAAAGTCACTTTAGAAGCTCATCTTGGTCCTCAAAGACAAAACGATCGTACGACTTTGAAACTGTTCTTTGGAGAACAAGATGGATGAGTTGTTACAAGTGAAGAAACAAAAAAGACTAGAAATTTTCTGTGCTTCAATGCATTAAGAGAAAGACCAAAGAACAAAAGGCATTTTATCTAACAAAGTTGCGTAGTGCTTCATCAAGGAGTGCTAAAGGCCTTCATAATAATTACCATCTTGTATTTGCAATATCTCATAGACTCATTCAACATCTTTCTATTCTATTAGGTCCCTTGAATCAATTTCAAATGTTCATCAGGAAAGTGATAGCCTAAGCTTGAAATAGGGAATTGGGTCACTTATCTATCCAAAAACCAATCAATCAATCAACGTCTCAATCCCAAACTAGTTTGGATTCACAGTATAAGTATCCTCCATATTCGCTCTATTCGGCCTCGTTTCCTCCCTCACGCCCAAGCCCTAAGCGGACCCATGATTTGAACTTTATGGGTTTCTGGTCAAAATTCTACCATGACTCATTTGACATGCTTGGTTCGAAATCAATTATTTGTACTTATTTAGTCAAACTTTTTAGCACACATACAGAGTCCTAAAATTACTGAGTTCCCACGAACCCCCTATGTTAAAAACCAAGGGGTAACCTTACACATTTAACACCATCTGTTTCTCCGCTTTTTCGTCTAAACACACATTTGAAGATTGTTTTCAGTTATGTTCATCAACTGTCAACGAACTAAGCACCCTTTGCGGTAGAAACCGAAACTATCTGTAAATCTACTGGGAATTTATGTTTAAGGAATTGTATATGTTGCTTTAATGCAAGTACAGAGGAGCAGTGTCACTGCACTCTCATAGCATTGGTTTTATTTTTTTCCCTCTTTACAAACAATAGCATCAAATTGTTTTTTCTGCTTGTCGGGAAAATTTAATCAATAATATAAACTATATATTAATCAATTTTTTTATATATATATATATATATATATATATATATATATATATATATATTAAAATATTTTAATTAATTAAAATATTACATATACTTGTAAGAATTAATATTCAAGTTTAAGTTCATTTTGAATTGTTTTGAAGTAGGTTTAGTGGTTCCACAAAATAAGAATAGAGAGATGGGTGAAAAATTAAAAAGAATTGAGGGAAACAAATAGTTTTTGGAGGTAAGGGAAGTAGATCAAACACTTGAAGTAGAATAATTTAATCTAAAAATATAAATATTGAATTTAAGTATTTATGAAGGAAACTTTGGATTTGTTTATTAGATCAAGGAGGAATTGAATAGGAATTTGATATGGTTAGAGAAGAGAGAGTAAAGGATTGTTTCAAATAAGGGTTTAAGTGGAATTAGTAGAGTCGGGTAAATAGTTCGGAACAGGTAAAGCGGGTAAATATTTTAGGTTATATAGATAATTATGAATTAATCACATATAATATTCTTTAATGGGGTATATAAAGTATAGAGTCAAGAATAAACAGTAATTTGCTATCTTTTTGGCTATGTTGCTGCGTAGCTAAGAATCTTGTCGAGAGTATTCAAATTTTAAAGATATCGATAATTTTTCTTCGATAAAAGAGTGCACTAAATTTTTTATTAAACTACGCATCGTTTTAGCTAATCATAAAAATACTTATACTAGAATTACAATTTTATAAGTCAAAACTAACATGAAAGAAGACAATAAAATAATATTACTAATTAAAGTAAATCGTTGGACCAAAGAAAAGAAAGAGTCGAAAGTTTGTAGTCTATAGAGATCTTTTTTTATCAAAGAAATTTTTATATAGCTTGACTTTTAAAGTATAAGATTTGTTTAATAAATAATTTTTAATTGAAACACTACTCTTAAGATTAGTTTTCTTTTTTTACATAATTTTTAAGTTTGAAGAGTTATTCACTAATAAATTTTTAGGTTAAAAAGAGAGTCAAATAGACCAATACCTTCTAGTAAACAAAAATTGGCCGATACAAATGTTAAACAGAAGGATTCAAATTCGTGGACTGCACTTTACTTTGAACACATTTAACAATTAGGCTACCTCTCTTAGTTATCTAAAGGAAGTTCAAAATATAATTGTATGCGGTCAAATTCGGGCCCACCTATATGTAATCAAAATCGGGCTCGAGCCTGTACGGTTAGTATTGAGTTTAACAACCGCTTGGTAAATCGGGCTCGAAGTGCGTAGGACCGAAGATCAAACCTGAACGTCATCGAACCGGAATACGAAGCCAGAACATCCAACCTCGAGAATACTGAGCCCATCAAGCCCGACTTCGAGAATGTCCAACGGTAGATCGTCGAACTTAAATGACGAATGACCGAAAAATCCGCGGTAAGATAAGCATCATGGCGGGAATCTCAGTGCTGATCAATAGAACCGTTAAATTAGCAAAATCAAGAGATATTTTACCTTGTATAGAGATTCTTACCTTTTATAATGATTTACCAGATGATGATCTCCCCACTATAATCATTTAAAGGGATCATCACATTTTTACACGACTCATCAATGGAAAGAAAGAAACAGTTCATTACTCTCTTAAATCCCTCTATTGTTCCAATTCTTGGTATAGTCCGTTTCTATTCAAGAAGGATTATTCAATGGTCAAGAGTATCTAACTTAGTTGGTTTGCTTTCCTTCTCTATTTATCCTTTAATTTCAATTTTCGCTATATTATTCATCATTTGTATCAAATTAGGCCACATATCCTTAAAACCACGTATAAATTCAATTGTTATCCGAAATTTAGGGTAAACAGTTTGGCGCCTACCGTGGGGCTGAGGATAATAGTGGATACTTGATACAATTTCTTGTCACACACATTGTTTTACACTTGCTCTTCGAAGTGTCTTTGATTTTAGGTACAATACGAAAATGTCAAACTCTCAATCGACACCTCTGCACGTTGATAACGAGTTCGATCACCGAGGCGAAAATAATAACATAGCGCCCAGTGATGGAATTCCAATCGATGCCAATTCACAAGTGGCAGTTGATGTAGATTATGCTCACCGGCCCCACAAATAGCATTCATAGGGGAACTCGATCGATGATGCAACATCCCCAAAATGACGAAGGGGACGGGATCAGTCTCCGGATGATCTTCGAAATGTTGCAAGCCCAACAGGTCGCCGTAGCTCAGTTACAAACCCGAAGCCAAATTTCGAACAGAATAGAACCTGGCGCTTCCTAGGAAATTACCCATAGAGATAGACTGATTGCAGGAGGGTTGAATGAGGGTAAATCGGGGGCGAACCCCGGAATTATGAAGATGCTCAAAGAACTAACTAAACGAATAGAATCTGGGGAAAAAAAATCGAGGCAAATAACAAGAAGGTGGAAACTTATAACTCCAGGGTGGATCAAATCCCAGGGGCACCCCCGATATTAAAAGGCCTAGATTCCAAAATGTTCATACAAAAACCTTTTCCACCCAGCGGGGCTCCGAAACCAATACCCAAGAAATTCCGTATGCCAGAAATCCCCAAATACAACGGAACGACCAACCCAAACGAGCATGTAACCGCATATACATGAGCTATCAAAGGGAACGACCTGGAGGACGATGAGATCGAGTCTGTTTGGTTAAAGAAATTTGGGAAAACCTTGTCGAAAGGAGCCATGACATGGTATCATAACTTACCCCCTAATTCTATTGACTCGTTTGCTATGCTTGCAGATTCTTTTGTAAAAGCACACGCAGGCGCCATCAAGGTCGAGACGCGAAAATCGAACCTTTTCAAAGTCAGGCAGAAAGATAACGAGATGCTCAGAGAGTTCGTGTCTCGGTTCAAAATGGAACGGATGGATCTACCACCGGTCACAGACGATTGGGCTGTGCAAGCTTTCACTCAAGGGCTCAATGTTCGAAGCTCAACGGCTTCGTAGCAACTTAAACAGAACCTAATAGAATACCCTGTTGTCACATGGGCTGATGTACATAACCGATACCAGTCAAAGATCAGAGTCGAAGATGATCAGCTCGGATGCCCTTCGGGATCCATTTACCCCGTTAGAACTTACGACAAAATCCGAAGGGAAACTTATTGCGAACCAAAATAGAATAGAGAGCAACATCGACCGTATCACGGGGACAGAAAAATCGGCGTATCTAGGCTTCACTCCCCAAGACATGAAAGGAGAAACGATCGAGGTCAGAACAATCGGGGGCTCATGACCAAAAGCAATTTTGAAAGGCCCATCGGGCATAAAGAAGCACCTCGATTATCGGAGTATAATTTTAATGTTGGTGCTGCCACCATCGTATCTGCCATCGGTCGCATCAAAGATACTAAATGGCCTCGTCCATTGCAATCCGATCCAACCCAAAAGGATCCTAATCAGATATGCAAATATCACGGCACTCACGGTCATAAAACAGAAGATTGCTGACAATTGAGAGAAGAAGTAGCCCGGTTACTCGACAATGGACACCTTCGAGAATTCTTGAGCGACCGAGCAAAAAATCACCTCGCAAATAGGAGTAAATAGACAAACCATGAAGAACCTCAACACACGATCAACATGATTATCGATGGAGTGGATACCCCTCAAGGTCCGATGCTGAAACGCACCAAAATATCCATCACCAGGGAAAAGTGCACTCGGAATTACTCGACGGAGGGGACTTTATATTTTAGCGAGGAGGATGCGGAAGGAATTGCACAACCCCACAATGACACACTGGTAATATCTGTACTCATACACAAAGTTAGAGTAAAATGTGTGTTAATTGATCCAGGTAGCTCGGCCAATATAATCCGATCATGGGGGTCGTAGAGCAGCTTGGCCTGACGGACCGGATCGTTCTCCAATTACTTAACGGGTTCAATATGGCATGTGAAACCACCAAGGGCGAAATAACGTTACCGATAAATACCGCTGGAACCGTGCGAGAAACAGAATTCTGTGTGATTGGAGGGGACATGAGGTACAATGCCCTATTCGGAAGGCTATGGATCCATGATATGAGGGTTGTACCTTCAACATTACACTAGGTGCTGAAGTTTACAACTCCTGATGGAGTGAAAACAGTTTACGGGGAGCAACCAGCTACGAAAGAGATGTTCGCGGTGGAAGAAAGGACACCAACACCAATGGTTCCTAACCAAAGGATCGAGAACAAGACAAAATAGCAACCACAAATATCATCTTCGGCAAAGATGGATAAACAAATAGATGTCGAGGATGATGATTATGGAGTTCCTCGGTCCTTCATCACACCTGATGATTTCGATGCCAGCAAATCGACTATCGAGAAACTAGAACAAGTCACTCTGCGAGAAAACGTACCCGAACAAAAGGTATACCTGGGCTCGGGGTTAAGCTCCAAGCTCAGGACAAAACTTATCCGGTTCCTTATAACTAAAGAAAACAGTTTCGCTTGGTCCCACCTTGATATAACAGGTATACCATCAGAGATAACCACTCACAAGCTGAGTCCGAATCCGAAGTTCCATTCAGTCAAACAAAAAAGGAGGCCTCAGTCCAGAACCAGACATGCGTTCATCAAGGATAAGGTAACCAAACTTCTAAAGATAGGGTCTATTCGGGAGGTTAAATACCCGAAATGGTTGGCAAACATAGTAGTAGTCCCTAAAAAAGGGAATAAATTAAGAATGTGTGTAGATTATAAAGACATGAATAAAGCATGTCCAAAAGACTCTTTTCCCTTACCCAACATCGATCGCATGATCGATGCTACCGCTGGCCATGAGACCCTTAGTTTTCCGATGCATACTCCGGCTACAACCAAATACGGATGGACCCAGGTGATCAGGAGAAAACTTCCTTCATCACTAAATATGGCACATACTGTTACAATGTAATGCCATTTGGGTTAAAAAATGCGGGAGCCACATACCAACGCTTAGTAAACCGAATGTTCAAAAAACAACTAGGAAAGGCAATGAAAGTTTATATTGATGACATGTTAGTTAAGTCCCTGCGAGTAGAGGACCATTTAAACCATTTGCAGGAAACATTCAGTGTGTTGAAGCAGTACAACATGAAATTGAACCCGAAAAAGTGCGCGTTTGGTGTGGGTTCAGGTAAATTCCTCGGATTCATGGTCTCGAATTGCGGAATCGAGATCAAACCCAAAAAAATAAAGGCTATCGAGGACATCACAGTCGTGGATAACGTGAAATCCGTACAAAAGCTGACTGGGCGAATAGCTGCTTTAGGGCGATTTATTTCGAGGTCATCTGATAAAAGCCACCGGTTCTTCGCTCTATTGAAAAAGAAGAACAACTTTTCGTAGATTCCGGAATGCCAACATGCCTTAGAAGAGCTCAAAAGATATTTATCGAGCCCGCCGCTGCTTCATACACCGAAGGTGGACGAACAACTGTATCTTTACCTGGCAGTCTTGGAGATAGCAGTAAGTGGAGTCCTAGTCCAAGAAGAACAAGGTACACAATTTTCGATTTATTATGTCAGCAGAACCCTAGGCGAAGCCAAAACTAGGTATCCTTACTTGGAAAAACTGGCGCTCGCTTTGCTAAGCGCTTCTAGGAAACTTAAACTGTATTTCCAATGTCACCCCATATGCGTCGTAACAACTTGCCCATTAAGAAACGTGATGCACTAAGCCCGAGCTCTCCGGTCGATTGGCCAAATGGGCCATAGAAATAAGTGGGTATGATATTGAATATCGACTTCGAACCGCCATCAAATCTCAGGTGTTGGCGGACTTTGTGGTCGATTTTACACCGTTCCTAATACCCGAGGTCGAAAGAGAGTTGTTAGCTGGGTCAGGAACTCCTTCAGGAATATGGACTCTTTTTACAGATAGTGCTTCGAACGCGAAGGGATCCGGACTTGGCATCGTGTTGAGGCCACCAACTGGTAACACAATTCGACAATCTATTAAAATTGTGAAACTAACTAACAACGAGGCAGTATGAGGCCATGATTGCGGGCTTAGAACTAGCCAAAATCCTGGGTGCGGAAGTGATCGAAGCCAAGTGCGACTCCCTTCTTGTTGTAAATCAAGTCAATGGAACGTTCAAGGTCAGAGAGGGATGAGTGCAAAGATATTTAGACAAACTGCAAGTGATGCTGCATTGGTTCAAGGAATGGACCTTACAACATATACCTCGAGATCAAAACAGCGAGGATGATGCCTTCGCTAGCTTGGGATTGTCAATCGAAGGTGACGAGATCGATTCTGGAAAGGTTGTACAGATCATGAGGTCGGTAGTGGAAGAAGGCCACGCTGAACTCAATTCGACAAGTCTAACTTGGGATTGGAGGAACAAGTACATAGAATATCTCAGTTCTTGAAAACTCCCCTTGGATCCAAAAGAATTGAGGGCCTTGCGTACGAAGGCGGTCCGGTTCAGCTTGCCCAATGACAGAACCTTATTCAGAAGATCATTTGACGGCCCACTCGCGATATGTCTGGGACCGAGCGACACTGAATACGTTTTGAGGGAAGTCCACGAAGGTACTTGCGGGAACCATTCCGGTGCCGAGTCGCTAGTTTGAAAAATAATCAGGGCCGGTTACTATGGATTGACATGGAATAGGATGCAAAGGAGTTCGTTTGAAAATGTAAGGAATGCCAAAGGCACGCCCCGATGATCCATCAACCCGGAGAGACACTCCACTCAGTCTTATCACCGTGGCCGTTCATGAAATGGGGAATGGACATCGTTGGCCCTCTTCCCTACACACAAGTAAGGCTCAATTTATACTCTTTATGACTGATTATTTTTCTAAATGGGTGGAAGCGCAGGCATATGAGAAGGTTAGGGAAAAAGAAGTGATCGAATTCATTTGGGATCACATCATATGTCGATTTGGGATGCCAGCCGAGATCGTATACGATAACGGGAAACAATTCGTCGATAGCAAACTAACAAAATTCCTCGAAGATAACAAGATCAAAAGAATCCTATCAACGCCCTACCACCCTAGTGGGAACGGACAAGCCGAATCTACCAATAAAACAATACTTCGAAATCTCAAAAAGAGATTAACCGATGCAAAAGGGAGATGGAAGGAAATATTACCCGAAGTCCTATGGGCATATCGTACGACTAAGAAATCCAGCACCACAGCCACCCCTTTTTCCCTGGTTTATGGTGCCGAAGCTTTGATACCGGTTGAAGTCGGGGAGCCAAGTGTCAAGTTCCGGTATGCGACAGAGGAATCGAACTACAAAGCTATGAATACAAAATTAGAACTGTTAGATGAAAGACGAGAAGCTGCCCTCTTCGACTGGCTGCTCAAAAACAAAGGATTGAAAGGTGTTACAACAGAAGGACCAACCTTCGATATTTCAATGTTGGGGACTTGGTACTAAGGAAGGTTACACCAAACACGCGGAACCCGAATGAAGGGAAGCTGGGACCAAACTGGGAAGGACTTTATTGTATCATTAAAATTACCGGAAAGGGATCCTATAAGCTCAGAACCATGAGTGGTAAACAACTACCAAACAACTGAAACATAAGTCACTTGAAACGATACTACTGATATGGTACGATCCTGTTTTTTTAATTTTATTTGCATCATCAAACTAACATTTGCAGGTATCAAACGAGGTACCTTGAATTGGGGAATACAAGATATTAGATCTGAAAGCACGCGTTGCACTTTTTTTCCCTTGAATCGGTTTTGTCCCAAAATGGGTTTTACGACAAGGTTTTTAATGAGGCAACTAGTAAACCGTGCTAACTTATATTTGAAGGCTGATACCAAATCGATGACGACATTATTCGAAGCCAATCATCAATCGACCCCGAATATTGGGGGGCTGCTTGGCCACTTTAGCTTGGGAAAATATTTCTATAATCGAAAATCATTAGGATTCAATGTAAGGGTCAAATGGTCGAAAGAAAAGTGCCTAAATAGATTGATCGAACCCTAGCACAAATTGTACACACGTATGAACGAGAATAAAGAAAAGTCTCTTGTATACAAACATCCTGTCTCCGATCAAACGAGCCTAAGGGCCACTTTAATATTTGTTCGAATAACCACTGCCTCACCCGGGGACTCATCCGAAAAATGAATTTTACTCAAGGGGAAGTAAGACCTACTAAGGCAAACCCCAAACCTTAAAGGGCTAAGGCCCTCTCGATTTAATGGAACTCGAGGGGAAGTAAGACCTACTAAGGCAAACTCCGAACCTCAAAGGGCTAAGGCTATTTCGAGTTAATGGAACTCGAGGGTAAGTAAGACCTACTAAGGCATACCCCGAACCTTAAAAGGATAAGGCCGTTTCGAGTTAATGGAACTCGAGGGGAAGTAAGACCTACTAAGGCAAACCCCAAACCTTAAAGGGCTAAGGCCATTTTGAGTTAATTGAACTCGAGGGGAAATAAGACCTACTAAGGAATACCCCGAACCTTAAAAGGATAAGGCCGTTTCGAGTTTATTGAATTCGAGGGGAAGTAAGACCTACTAAGGCATACCCCGAACCTTAAAGGGCTAAGTAAGACCTACTAAGGCATACCCCGAACCTTAAAGGGCTAAGGCCGTTTCAAGTTAATGGAACTCGAGGGGAAGTAAGATCTATTAACGCAAGCACACAACTCTAAAGGTTAAAGTCATACCACGTCAGTAATGCTTGAAAGCTAAGGCATATCAAAAGTTACAAAGAGAAGAAAAAAGCTTTGTATATATACAGGTTGCAAGTCCTCTCTACAAATTCGAGCACCTCGATACATGATATAAAATATAGGAAAAGAAAGGAAATGGGTGCCTCAGTCTTCAGATCCGCCTGAGTCCTCGGAATCATCCTCTTCCGGGAAGGCTAATTTTCTGGCTTCGGCCTCGGTTACCTTGGCATCTTTGATCTCCACCGATAAATTAAAGCCTCGAGCGTGGATCTCTTCGAAGATGAGCTGGCGAGATTGCCACTTCATATTCCTTAATTGATCTTGGGCGGCTTTATCATCAGCCTTGTATTGGGCCACCAGCTCATCGGCCTTGGCTTTGACCACGACAACTTCCGACTTAGCCGTTTTCAGCTCGTTAGCTATAACATCTCGATCTGAGATAACCATGCTGACTCGAGAGTGGAGTTCATCGGTACTCCTGGTCGGAGCCTCGATCTTCCCCTTTGCCTCTCCAAGCTGAGCTTCTGCGGAAGCTAACTGTGCCTGAAAGGTCTCCTTTTCCGATGCCAGCTGATCCATCCTGCTCCTCCACTCATCGGCCTCAGCTCTAGCCGTGCTTATCTCAGATCAAAGTTGGTTAATCTGATCGAGCTTTTGCTCTACTATATTGACCAAGCCAGCATTGTCCTTCCGAGTAAGATCCAATTCGGCTCGAAGACTCATCATCTCCCCTTCGAGCCGTTCATAGAATCCTGACTCTTGCCGAAATCGAAGAACGGCTTCGTGATGGAGTACCGAGGCCTGCAAGCATAAAGGAGGATGTTACAGTTAATTAAAACTTTGAGGTACAAAACAATGAACATTAGATAAGTCTTGTCAGAAATTACCCGATTCATCGCCTGTTGAGCTTCGTTGAACAGGCAGGATGCATCCACTTCGTCCATTTTGGCCTGATCTTGCTCGGTCACCAAACACCGAAGATAGCTGGCCACCCCGACAGGAGCGGAAAGAACCCTAGCGTCTTCGGGAATGGTGAAAGATATGGTCCGTTTTCGATTAGGATAAGCACTCGGTGCAGGAAATCGGTTGACCAACTTTGGACCAAAGGAAATCCCGCTTGGATCGGTGGATGAACTTTTCCTCGGTACCTCTAAGTTGCCGAGCCTAAGAATGTCTTCCGCGAACGCCGAATCCACACCATCGAAAAAATCGCGGAAAGGGTCTTTCGATCTATGGTCTCCGCCCGAAGAACGCTCTTTTACTGTTTGGGCCTCATTGAACGTCGATTCCGAGAAAGAAGAAAAGTCTATCATTTCAATTGGACCTAAGACTCCCATCGAAGCTTTCCTTACATCAGGGGAAGCCCTAGTTCTTGCCCCTACCTCAGATCCCCCGGCTTGGCAAAGGTCCATTTCACTGGCTCCACGTTCGGAGACCCATCGCCCTTCAGGTTGAGGCGGCTCACTAGCCACAAGTTCGAAGTCTTCTTCCTCCTCGGACTCATCCCTCAACTGACGAAGTGAGTCTGAAGATAACACACGATCACCAGAATTGCCCTTGGGCTTACGAGCCAACCTCTTGCTCGGTCTCTTCTTTCTGAGGCCTGGAGAACTGGGGGCTTCTTTTCATTTCTTCCCTTTATCCTGCTTCGAAGCAGGGGGCTCGCTGGGAACCTCATCGCCTGTGGGCGCAGGCCTCATCTCGACGTCCTTTGATAGACCTGCAAAGAAAAGGTAAAACGAATTAGAAATCAATAGCATAAGGAGCTAAGCTCGAGTGTAATTTATCTCACCATGAAGTCGGGCCTCCCATCGGCTCTTCGAGAGCTTGCGCCATGCACACTCGGAATATGGTTTCTAGGATACGATTCCTTCGACCCACTCTTTAAGATGGCGAATCACAGCTGGCATCCGAGATATAGCACATCATATGAAATTGGTGAATTTGGCCCAAGGTCACTTCGTACCTTTTGCAAAAAGAAATAATAACCAGGTCCAAAGGGCCCAATGTAAAGGGGTAAGCGTAAACACTCAAAAAACCCTTCACGTGGGTAGTGATCGCCTCTTCAGGCGAAGGAACCACCACACACTTTCCAACCCAGTTGCAGTCTTCCTTTACCTTGTTGAGAACTTTGTCAGTAATCGAACAGATATATCTCGTGACCGGCTCGCATCGGCCCGGTACCGAGGAAGCTTTATCTACCTTGAAATCGGCACCTGTCGAACATCCTGTTGGTACGAACGCTTTCAGAGGAGGCTCGGCTGTGGTCTCCTCAATGTCAATAGGTGAAACGTCATCAACTGGTTGAGAGGAGGAGGGAGTTTGTCTCTGAGGAACGGATTTAGAATTCTTCGCCATTGTTTTGGGCAGGTGAAGAAATCAAAAGGTACAGATGCAAGGGAAATATAGGATGAAGATAGCTTGCGAATAACTTTCAGAGAAATAGGAATCTTGAAGATAAGAGCGACGTAATTTCACAAAGAGCGTAAACATCTGAATATGAAGGTGAAATAGGGTATTTATAGCCTCTCAAAAGCGGTGGTTCGCATCCTAAAGAGGCTGAACATTAACTGACACATACCTGATGCTGCGAAAGTTTATCTCTGATGAGACATTTTTTCGATTCATATCGCGTACGTCATAAGTTTACCGTCACTTATCAGAATAGGAATTTGGCTTCTCTGATGGGACGTTTTCGACTTCCGTGCCACACGCGTCATAAGCTCACCGTCACTTATCATAATGAAAATTTGATGCTCATATCGTTTCTCGTCGTTACTCTCCGAAAAATGAGGGGACTATCTGTATGTGGTCAAACTCAGGCCCACCTATATGTAGTTAAAATCAGGCTCGAGCCTGTAACGGTTAGCATCGAGTTTAACTACCGCTCGATAAATTGGTCTCGAAGTGCGGAGGATCAAAGATCGAACCTGATCGAACCGGAATATAAAGCCAGAACATCCAACCTCGAGAATACCGAGCCCATCGAGCCCGACTTCGAGAATGTCCAAGGGTAGATCGTCGAACTTAAATGATGAAGGATTGAAAAATCCGCGATAAGATAAGCATCATGGCGGGAATCTCGGCACTGATCAATAGAACCGTTAAATTAGCAAAATCAAGAGATATTTTACCTTGTATAGAGATTCTTACCTTGTATAATGATTTACCAGATGATGATCTCCCCACTATATAAAGGGAGAATGTAATCGTTTAAAGGGATCATCACATTTTTACATGACTCATCAATAGAAAGAAAGAAACAATTCATTACTCTCTTAAATCCCTTTATTGTTCCAATTCTTGATATAGTCCGTTTCTATTCAAGAAGTATTATTCAATGGTCAAGAGTATCTAACTTAGTTTTTTTGCTTTTCTTCTCTATTTATCCTTTTAATTTTAATTTTCGCTATATTATTCATCATTTTATCAAATAAGGCCATATATCCTTAAAACCACGTATAAATTCAATTATTATCCAAAATTCAGGGTAAACAATAATATATATTTATATAAAGTGGTATATAATCTATCTATATAGTATAAATTTTCATTAAAGAGTGTCTGGTTGACCACTTTTGTCCCAATATAGCTACGTCATTGGCTTGTTAATAATACTACATAACCAACTGTGTTGCAAGTGGGCTTATAGTCGTCATTAGTGGGCTAAGTTCACCACAAGCCAGTTTTAGGGGTAAAGTTTATAAATAAACTTGAAAAGAGCTTGTCTTAAACTTTTGACCTTTGGGGTAGGTTACTTGACCAATGAGCAATCCTTCAAATTTAATGGGTAAAACTTTTGACTTTTGACCTTGAAGCTTTATCATTGATTTGGTGAAAAGTTAAAGACCATCACCTCTTATGATGTCATGTTCCTGCCATTTTTTGAGTTTTAGGATTCTCATTTAAAAAATATTTGTATCTGCAAAGTATTTTCGAAAATAGTCACAATTAATCTAAGTGGTAGAAATCTATTTTTTTGAACCGTAGGATACTATCCTAAAGCTTAAGCTATTAAGTTTGAACTTCAAGATAGCGTCCTTAAGTTTGACTTTAGTATTTGTAAAATTTCAACCGCTCTTTATTGAATTGTTCTGAAGTTAATAACACTTATTTAGCAATTTTTGCGTAAATGTTTGAGTATTCATATGGGATATAATTTCTGTCAATTTGCATAGACTGAAATAAAGTAGAAAACTCTTATTTTTAATTTTTAAGCAAGCTATTAAACATAATTAAAAAACTTAAACCAAAATTAAGCAAATTTCGAAAGGAAATAGAATGTATATTTTATGGGGTCAAATTCGAGCGCTTCCATTGGAGTATCGGTTTCGAATTCGTACGACCAGCATGGATTGGAGTTATTGCTCGATAAGCCGAGATCGAGACATTGAGAGATGAAGGTCGAGACCGAATGTCATCGGAAAGGAGCTCGAAGCCAAGGTGTCCGAGACGAGATCATTGATGTCGATTAGGGTAAAACGCCCTAGGGTAAAATTACCAGATTTGCGTAACATAAGGACCAAAAATCCCGTGATACGTAAATATCTCAGCGGGAATCACGGCGGAAATCAGCAAAGACGTTGAAGTCATTAATTCTAGGGATATTTTAACTTGTAGATAGGTTTTTTACCTTGTATAAGACTCATTCCCCTCTCTATATAAAGGGGCAGCATAATTGTAAAAGGCATCACACAATCAACGATCGATATACAAAGTACAGTCTGCTCTAATTGTTTTGTTTATCAATTTGCTTCATATTTGTCTATCTTAGAGAATTCTACCAAGGTGAAGCTATTCTAGATTGGTGGTTTGCACTCTTTCTCAATTTACTTATTGAGTTTAGTCTTTATTTCATTCACCTCTTATTTGTATCAAACCAAATCACGTGTCCTTAAAACCACGTACAAATTTAATTGTTATCCGAAGCCAAGGTAAACAGTTTGGCGCCCACCGTGGGGCTAAGGATTATAGTGAGCGTTTGATACAACTTTCTGTCACACACGTTATTTTACACTTGTTCTGTGAAGTATTTTTGATTTCAGGTTACAATACAACCATGTCACATTCACAATCTGTGCCTCTGTACGTCGATGGCGAGTTGACCACCAGGGCGAAAACAACAACGTAGCGCCCGGTGATGAAGTTCCAGTAGACGCTAATTCAGAAATGGCGGTCGATGTGGATCAAACTACCGGCCCATCAAACAGTGTTCATAGAGAACACCGATCAACAACTCAAAATGACGAAGGGGACGGGATTAACCTCAGAATGATCTTCAACATGTTGCAAGCCCAGCAAGCAACCATTGCTCAACTGCAAAATCGGAGCCAAATTTTGAATAAGGTTGAGGCAGGCCTTTCTCGGGGAACCATCCTTGAAAATGAACCAATCACAGAGGAATCGAGCGAAGGCGAACCGGGGGCGAATTCCGGGATCATGAAGATGCTCGAGGAACTAACCAGACAAATGGAGTCTGGCAAAAAAAAGATCGAGGCAAACGACAAAAAGGTGGAGACATATAATTCGAGGGTGGATCAAATCCAAGGTGCACCCCCGATATTGAAAGGCTTAGATTCCAAGAAATTTGTGCAGAAACCTTTTCCGTCAAGCGCCGCTCCAAAACCTATACCGAAGAAATTTCGCATGCCGAAAATTCCCAAATGAAAACTGACCCAAATGAGCATGTGACAGCCTACACATGCGCCATAAAGCGAAACGACTTAGAAGACGATGAGATCGAGTCCGTTCTATTGAAGAAATTCGGAGAAACCTTGTCAAAGGGGGCAATGACTTGGCACCAAAACTTGCCCCCGAATTCCATCGATTCTTTTGCTATGCTTACGGATACCTTCGCAAAAGCTGCAGGCGCCATCAAAGTGGAGACGCGGAAATCGGACCTGTTCAAAGTTAGACAAAAGGATAACGAGATGCTCAGGGAATTTGTATCTTGTTTTCAGATGGAACAGATGGACTTGCCACCGGTCACTGACGATTGGGCCGTGCAGGCCTTCAGTCAAGGACTCAATGCTCGAAGTTAAACGGCTTCGCAGCAGCTTAAACAGAACTTGATTGAATATCTGACTGCTACATGGGCGGATATACACAATCGATATCAGTCAAAGATCAGAGTCGAGGATGACTAACTTGGAGCCCCTTCGGGGTCTATTTACCCCATCAGAACTCATGATAAGGTTCGAAGGGATATTTATCGAGAACCGAGATCGAGCAGAGATAGGCATCGACCATATCCTGGGGATAGGAAAGTCATTCCAGCAAGAAAGGGCTCCTCGAGACAAGAAAGAAGGAACGATCATAATCGGAACAACCGAGGACCCATGATGAGAAACAACTTCGAGAGAACCACTGGTCATCGAGAAGCACCGCGGCTATCGGAGTATAACTTCAACGTCGATTCGGCTACTCTTGTGTCGGCCATCGGTCGTATTAAGGACAATAAGTGGCCTCGACCGCTGCAATCGAACCCTGCCAAAAAAGACCCCAGTTTGATATGCAAATATCATGGTACACATGGGCACAGGACAGAAGACTCTCGACAGTTGAGAGAGGAGGTGGCACGGTTGCTCGAAAATGGGCATCTTCGAGAGTTTTTGAGCGACCGAGCCAAAAACCATTATGGGAACAGGAATAAGCAAGTGAACCAGGAGGAGCCACAGCATAAAATTAATATGATCATCGGCGGAGTAGATGCGCCCCAAGGTCCGGTATTAAAGCGCATTAAGATACCCATCACCGGGGAAAAGCGCACTCGGGATTATGCGATGGAGGGAATTTTGCATTTCAGTGAAGAAGATGAGGAAGGAATCATGCAACCTCACAACGACGCGTTAGTAATATCGGTAATTGTACACAAAACGAAGGTAAAGCGCGTACTGATCGATCCTGGTAGTTCGGCCAACATAATCCGATCATGGGTTATTGAACAACTCGGGCTGACAAAACGAATTGTCCCTGTAGTTTGGGTTCTCAATTGATTCAACATTGCATGAAAAACGACCAAAGGCAAAATAACATTACCGGTAAGCACTACCGGTACCATTCGAGAAATAAAATTCTGCGTGATTAACGGAGACATGAGGTACAACGCCTTGCTCGGGAGACTGTGGATTCACGATATAAGAGCGGTACCCTCAACACTACACCAAGTGTTGAAATTCCCATCGACTGATGGGATTGTAACAGTTTACGGGGAACAGCTAGCTGCGAAAGAGATGTTCGCAGTGGAAGAAGCAGTACCGATACTAGTAGCTTCTTCTCAAAGGATCAAATAGCAATCACAGGCATCGCCTTCGACAAACGAAGGTGAACAGGAGCATCTCGAAGATGACAACTACGGGGTTCCCCGGTCATTCATCGGTCCCGATGAATGCGACGCAACTAAATCATCGGTTGAGGAACTCGAGCAAGTTTCGCTCCGAAAAGACTCACCGGATCGAAAGGTATATCTGGACTCGGGCCTAAGTTCCGAGCTCAGGACAAAGCTTATAAAATTTCTTATAGCTAACGAAGATTCTTTCGCTTGGTCCCATCTCGACATAACAGGTATATCACCAGAGATAACGACCCACAAACTAAGCATCGATCCGAAATTCCGGCCGGTCAAGCAAAAAAGGAGGCCTCAATCTGAAGTCAAACAAGTGTTCATCAAGGATGAGGTAACTAAGCTTTTAAAAATAGGGTCCATTCAGGAAGTTAAATATCCATGATGGTTAGAAAACGTAGTTGTAGTTCCTAAAAAAGGAAATAAATTGAGAATGTGCATAGATTATAAGGATTTAAACAAGGCATGCCCTAAAGATTCTTTTCCTTTACCCAATATCGATCACATCATCGATGCTACTTCTGGTCATGAGACCCTTAGCTTTCTCGATGCCTACTCTGACTATAACCAAATACGAATGGACCAGGATGATCAGGAAAAGACATCCTTCATAACTAAGTATGGTACATACTGTTATAACGTGATGCCATTCGGGTTAAAGAATGCGGGGGCCACTTACCAACGCCTAGTAAACCAAATGTTCGAAAAACAACTAGGAAAAATAATGGAGGTTTATATTGATGATATGTTATTTAAGTCCCTGCGAGCATAGGACCATTTGGGCCATTTGCAGGAGACGTTCGATGTGCTGAGACGGTACAACATGAAGTTGAACCCAGAGAAATGTGCATTTGGTGTGGGCTCTGGAAAATTCCTCGATTTCATGGTCTCGAATCGAGGAATAGAAATCAACCCCGAGAAGATCAAGGCCATCAAAGACATTACAATCGTAGATAATGTAAAGGTCGTACAAAAGCTGACAGGCCGGATAGCCGCTCTGGGCCGATTTATCTCGAGATCATCCGATAGGAGTCACCGATTTTTCAACCTGTTAAAAAAGAAGAACAATTTCTCGTGGACTCCGGAGTGTCAGCGCACGTTAGAGGAACTTAAGAGATACTCGTCTAGCCCACCTTTGCTGCATACGCCAAAAATAGAGGAGCAACTGTACCTATACCTTGCCGTCTCGGAGGTAGCGGTAAGTGGGGTCCTGGTTTGAGAAGAACAAGGTACACAGTTTCCTATTTATTACGTTAGTAGAACATTAGGCGAGGCCGAAACTAGATACCCTCATCTAGAAAAATTAGCACTCGCTTTATTGAGTGCCTCCAGGAAACTAAAACCCTACTTCCAATGTCATCCCATATGCGCCGTAACGACCTACCCATTAAGAAACATAATGCACAAGCCTAAGCTATCTGGCCGATTGGCCAAGTGGGCTATCGAAGTGAGCGGGTGAGATATCGAGTACCGGCCCCGAAATGTGATTAAGTTCAAGTGTTGGCGGATTTCGTCGCCGATTTTGCGCCGTCGCTAATACCCGAGGTCAAAAGAGAATTAATGACCGAACCGGGGACTCCTCGGGAGTGTGGACCTTGTTCACAGACGGCGCCTCCAACGCAAAGGGATCGGGGCTTGGTATCGTACTAAAGCCCCCGACTGGGAATACAATTCGACAGTCTATCAAGACTGTAAAGTTAACTAACAATGAAGCGGAGTATGAAGCTATGATTTCAGGTTTAGAATTGGCCAAAAGCCTGGGAGCGGAGACAATTGAAGCCAAGTGCGATTCCCTCCTTGTAGTCAATCAAGCTAACAGGACTTTTAAAGTCAGAGAAGGGCGAATGTAGAGGTATTTGGACAAGCGTCAAGTCATGCTGCATAGGTTTAAAGAATGGACCTTGCAACACATACCTCGAGAGCAAAACAGTGAGGCCGACACCCTCGCCAACTTGGGATCATCGGTCGAAGATGATGAGATCGAGTCTGAGAAGGTCGTACAACTTTTGAGGTCGGTGGTGGAGGAAGGCCATGCCGAAATCAATTCAACAAGTTTGACCTAGGATTGGAGGAATAAGTACATAGAGTATCTCAGCTCCGGTAAGCTCCCCTCGGACCCAAAAGAATCGAGAACATTGCAGACGAAGGCAGCTCGGTTCTGTTTATCCGATGACGGAACCCTATTTAGAAGGACATTCGGTGGCCCTCTCGCGATATGTTTGGGACCGGGTGACACCGAGTATATTTTAAGGGAAATACATGATGACACATGCGGGAATCATTCCGGCGTCGAATACTTGGTTTGTAAAATAATCCGAGTCGGCTATTACTGGATCGATTTGGAAAAAGATGCAAAGGAGTTCGTTCGCAAGTGTAAGGAGTGCCAAAGGCACGCACTGATGATCCACCATCCCGGGGAGACGCTGCATTCGGTTTTGTCACCGTGCCATTCATGAAATAGGGAATGGACATCATCGACCCTCTCCCCTACATGCCAAGTAAGGATCAATTCATTCTTTTTATGACTGACTACTTCTCCAAATGGATTGAAGCGCAGGCATACGAGAAGGTTAGAGAAAAGGAAGTGATCGACTTCATCTGGGATCACATCGTATGTCGATTTGGGATCCCATCAGAGATCGTGTGCGATAATGGCAAGCAATTCATCGGCAGCCAAGTTACGAAGTTCTTCGAAGATAACAAGATCAAAAGGATCCTATCGACGCCCTATCACCCTAGTGGCAACGGCAAGCTGAATCGACCAACAAAACCATAATTCGAAACCTCAAGAAGAGATTAACCGACGTGAAGGGGAAATGGAAAGAAATATTGCCTGAAGTTCTATGGGCATATCGCACAACCGAGAAAACCAGCATCAGGGCCACTCCTTTCTCCCTGGTGTATGGTGCAGAAGCGTTGATACCAGTCGAAGTAGGTGAATCAAGTATCAGGTTCCGCTACGCAACCGAAGAATCAAATCGCAAAGCTATGAATACCAATTTTTTATTATTGGATGAAAGAAGGGAAGCAGCCCTTGTTCGAATGGCTGCCTAGAAGCAAAAGATTGAAAGGTACTGCAACCGGAGAGCCCATCTTCGACACTTCAACATCGGAGACCTAGTGCTCAGAAAAATCACGCCTAATACTCGAGACCCAAACGAAGGGAAGTTAGGGCTAAGCTGGGAAGGGCCTTACACCATCTTAAAGATCACCGGAAAGGGATCATACAAGCTCGGAACAATGGACGGCAAAAGCTGCCGAATAATTGGAACATAAACCACTTGAGACGATACTATTGTTGAGGTATGATCTTTTATTCTTCATTTGTTTGTTTTATGTTACTAACACCTGCAGGTATCAAGTAAAGTAACTTTGAGCCAGAAAGCACAGGACGTTAGGACTGAAAGCACGGGTTGCACTCTTTTTCCCTTCGACCGGTTTTGTTCCAAATTGGGTTTTACGGCAAGGTTTTTAGTGAGGCAACCAGGAAACGTGCTAACTTAGATCGGTCACATATCAAAGGCAACAATGTTCGGTGCTAAACTTCGATCGACCTTAAATATCAGAAGACCGCTTAGCTACTTTAATTCATTGCTTAGCCACTTCAATTAGGGGGAACTTCTCATAGATCATTAGGAATCGATGTAAGGGTCAAATGGTCAAAAGAACCATGCCCAAATAGATTTATCTATCCCCTAAGCAAATTGTACAAGCACTTGAATGCTAATAAAAGTTTTTTGGCACCGATATCTTGTCTCCGAGCCCAAGGGCCATTTCGATTTTCGTTGTTCAATCAAAAAACTAGCATTACTCAAAGTCTCATACAAAAATCAGGCAAAGGGGAATAAGACTTACTAAGGCAAACTCCGATCTCTCAAAAGGCCAAGGCCGAATCGAGTCAATAAAACTCGAAGGGGACTAAGATCTGTTAAGGCGAACCCTGATTTCTTAGAAGGCTCAGGTCGTATTGAGCTAATAAAACTCGAAGGGGAGTAAGACCTGTTAAGGCGAACCCCGATTTACTAAAAGGTTACAGTCATATCGAGCTAATGAAACTCGAAGGGAAGAAAGACCTATTGAGGCAAACCCCAGATCTTTTCGAAGCTAAGACCTTATCAAATCGATCAAAGAAAGGGAAAATCTGCTAAGGCATATCTTCAAATTGGCTAAGTCTAAACTAAGCCTGAAGAGCAGAAAATTCATCAAGTTGAACCATCGGTTCTACGTACGAAGAATCAAAATAAGTCAAGCAAGGAAGGGAAAGAAAGGAAGATTTTTATATATATATGAACAAAGTATGTTACAGAAATGGGGACTTCATTACAAAAACAAAAGTGTGTATATATATATATATATATATATATATATATATATAGACCCACTTTATTCAGAATTATCGGAATCTTCTTCTTCTTCTTCTGGGAAGGCCTGTTTTCTCGCTTCGGCTTCGATCTTTTTTGCATCATCGATCTCGGTAGATTGATTGAAGCCCCGAGCTTGTAACTCTTCAAGGACAGATAGTTGGGTTTGGCACTTGGTATATTCGACCAAAATCTTCGATTGTTCCTGAGCGGCCTCGGCATCGGCCCTGTATTTGGCTACTAACTCATCGGCCTCAGCCTTGGATGCAGCAACCTCCAATTTTGCCGATTGCAGCTCGTTGACAAAAATTTCACGATCCGAAGTGAGCGTATCAACTTGGGATTGAAGCATATCGGTGCTCTTAGTCAGAGCCCCGATTTTCTCTTGTGCCTCCGATAGTTGATTTTCCAAAGAAACCATTTGAGCTTGGAGGGCCTCTTTTTCCGAAGTCAGCAGATCGGTCTTGGTTCTCCATTCATTGGTTTCTGCTTTGGCCTCACTCACTGCAGATCGAAATTGGTTTATTCGGTCAAGTTGTTGCCTCATATGGTCGATCATGCTAGAATATTCTTTACGCACAAAGTCTAGTTCAACCCGAAGGGTCGACATCTCCCCTTCGAGCCGCTCACGATGTGCCTTTTCTTCCCTTTGTCGAAGAAAAGCCTCATGATGAAGCACCGAGGCCTACAAGTACAAGAGAAAATATGACAGTTAGTCAAAGTTTGAAATGTAAAATAGCGAACACCAGACAAGGCTTATCCGAAGTTTACCTTATTTGATGCTTGTTGAGCCTCATTGAACAAGCAGGCTGCATCCACCTCGTCCATTGGGGCCTGATCTTCTTCGGTCACCAAACACCAAAGATAACTAGCCACCCCCACAGGCACAGAAAGGGCCCTAGCATCTTCGGGAATGGCAAACCTTATTATTCGTTTTCGATCAGGGTTTGAACTCGGAGCAGGATATCTATCGACCAGCTTTGGACGGAAAGATGCCTTGCTCGTTCCGGTGGAGGGACTCTTCCTCGGCACTTCGAGCCCAAAAGTATCCGCCGATGGCACGCCGTCGAAGAAACCTTGAAAAGGTCCTTCCGATATAGGGCCTTTGCTCGGGGAATGTGCTTTTGCGACTCGGCCCTCGTTAAAAGTTGACTCCGAGAAAGAAGGGGAGTCCATTGTTTCTGGGGGGCCCGAGATTCTCTGCGTCGCCTCTCCCGCATCGGCGGAAGCCCCAGTTCTTACTTCCATTTCGGGGCCCTCTACTCGATGAAGATGGGTTTCACCGGCCCTCTGCTCGGGGACTGCCCCAGATGGCTCACTGCCCAAAGGTTCAAGGTCTTCATCTTCCTCGGACTCGTCATCCAATTGATAAGCTAAGTCCGAGATTTTGGTTCTATGAGCTATACTTTTCTTCGGCCTCTTTCTCTCGGGCCCAGAAGAACTGGGGACTTCTTTCCTCTTTTTCTCCCCCTCCTGCTCTGAGGCAGGGGGATGGCATGGAATCTCTCTACCAGGGGACGCTGGCCTCAATCCAACGTCCTTCGATAGACCTGCAAATAAAGAACGAAGTAAGTTATAGGTCAGCGGCATTATCGATAACATAAGGCGTAAAATATAAACATTATCGGTCTCGCCATGATTTTTGGCCTCCCATCGGCCCTTCGATATCTCGTGCCAGGCACGCTCCGAATAGGTTCTCTGAGACACCACCTTCTCGACCCATTCTTTCAAGTGCTTAATCGCAGCCGGCATTCGAGAAACAGCTACACCATGTGAAATCTGTTAGTAAGATTACAAAGGAAAGACACCGGACAAATTGAAATAGTAAGATAGCACTTACGGTTCAATTTCCACTTTTTAGGGAACGGCATGTCTTCAGCAGGAATCAGGTTCGATGTCTTTATTCGAACAAATCGGCTCATCCAGCCTCGGTCCCTATCCTCGTCGATGCTCGAAAAAGGGGCTTTGCTTGCCCGGCGAGCGAGTTTTATCAGTCCCCCTCAGAAAATTCGGGGACTGTATAGCCGCAGGAGATGATCAAGGGTGAAGGGGTGCCCATCGATCTTACTCACAAAAAAGCGGAAGAGAATGACTATCCTCCAAACAGAGGGGTGAATCTGACCCAGTGTTAGATCGTACCTTTTGCAAAAGGCAACGATGATGGGGTCCAAAGGGCCCAACGTGAAGGGGTAAGTGTAAACACTCAAGTAGCCCTCCACGTGGGTGGTGATTGCCTCTTCCGTTGAGGGAACCACCACGTCCTTACCAACCCAGTTGCAATCTTCCTTCACCCTATCGATGATTTTGTTCGTGATCGAGCAATTATATCTAGTGACCGATTCACCCCGGCTCGGTACAGAAGAAGCCTTCACTACCTTAAAATTGGAATCGGTTGAACACCCAACCGGTACGAATGCTTTTAGAGGGGGCTCGGTCGTAGTTTCCTCAACAATGACAGGCTCAATTTCTTCAGCGGGTTGAGAGGAAGAAGGGTTTTGTTTCTGGGGAACAGATTTGGATGTCTTTGCCATTAGAAATAAAGAATTGAAGAAGCTAGTAGATGCCAGGGGTAAGACGAGAACAAAGGAGAAGGTCACTTGTGAACAAACTCAGAGAACTTGAAGAATATAATGCTCAAATAACGCAAACTTTGGAACTGAAGGAAGAGAGGGCTATTTATACCCTCTTAAAGGTGGTGGTTCGAGTCCCAAAATGAGGAAGCATTAATTAGCATTTGCAGGCGTTGCAGAGTTTTGTCTTTAGTTGGTCGATGAAAAGACGTTTTTGATACTTGCCACGTGCGTCATCATGCTGCCGTCATTTATCAATATGACATTTTGCTTCTTTTGATGTGACACCCCGAATTCCATGTCACGTGCCATAAGTGTGTCTCCATTTGACCTAATCTTAAAAGCGACGACTCATATCGTTTTTCATCATTACTCTCCAAAAAACGAGGGGACTATCTGTATGGGGTCAAATTCGATCGCTTCCATTGGAATATCGGTTTCGAATTCGTACGACCAGCGTCGATTGGAGTTACTGCTCGATAAGCCGAGATCGAGACATCGAGAGATGAAAGTCGAGATCGGATGTCATCGGAACGGAGCTCGAAGCCAAGGTGTCCGAGACGAGATTGTTGATGTCGATTAGGGTAAAACGCCCTAGGGTAAAATTACCAGATTTGCGTAAAAGAAGGACCAGAAATCCCGTGATACGTAAATATCTCGAAGGGAATGACGGAGGAAATCAACAAAGACGTTGAAGTCATTAATTCTAGGGATATTTTACCTTGTAGATATGTTTTTTACCTTGTATAAGACTCATTCCCCTCCCTATATAAAGGGGCAGAATAATTGTAAACGACATCACACAATCAACGATCAATAACAAAGTACAGTCTGCTCTAATTGTTTTGTTTATCAATTTGCTTCATATTTGTCTATCTTAGAGAATTCTACCAAGGTGAAGCTATTCTAGATTGGTGGTTTGCACTCTTTCTCAATTTACTTATTGAGTTTAGTTTTTATTTTCATTCACCTCTTATTTGTATCAAACCAAATCACGTGTCCTTAAAACCACGTACAAATTTAATTGTTATCCGAAGCCAAGGGTAAACATATATAAACAGCGACTTCACCTCACGGTGCTACAAATTTCAAGTAACAACAAATCACGCATCTCATCATCTGAAACCGTTGGGTTATACTATTAACCATGCGGCTTAGATATAGTATTGTGTATTATTCTTTATGGAATAATTATTTATTTAATTTATTCAATTGAATAACGTACTTTTTTAAATAAATCATTTGTTACATGTATGTCCTTTAGTTATGTAGTAGACAATTTAGTGCATGGAGTCTTAGCTCATGCACAGAAGATCAAATTGTCGGTTCTCATAATTAATAAACTATGTTCACAATTGAAGATATTATAGGGCAAAATATCTTGATGATTGTAGCACAAGATTATGCATAATTTATCTTGATTATGGGAGTGGTTTTACTCCGACATCTTGTGCTAGTATATTTAGTGTATATTGAACGGATCAAGTAGAGAAAAGATATTTTTCTACTGAATATATATAAAATATTTTCTCTAATTCATTAAATGAGCTTATACTCCTAATCTTGATATAATTATTATGATCAATGTGATTTATTTATTGTTTTGATTTATCAAAATGTACAATTCTATTCAGAGTTAGTGTATGCCTAATAGATTGGATAATAACGAATAGCATTTGTGAAATAATAATTAGTTGATAGAATCCATGAATTGGTTTAGAGTTTGATGATACTCCTTTATGTAAGCTTATAAGTTTTAATTTGAAACCCGCCCGGTGGATTTTGTATCCGTCACATGAAATAGTTTAAGCGGAATTATAAAGGTTTTAATTAGTTGATCAAATTAAATTGTCAGTGATTTAATTTAATTAACTGGTATTTGTGACCTTAACATGGGGAGTTATAATAAGTGTTAGTGAATTTTCAAAATTTATATTGAGGAGTTCAATTGCAGTTTTTTAGTGGAATAAATTATAATTAATTATAGTAGGAACTAATTCATCCAAATTTTTGAATTAATACTATAATTAGTAGCCTCTTATTATTTCTGTGGTCCCTGCTATGCCTAGTAAAAACTTGGACTGACTTGGGTAAAACGTGACTTGAGGAAAAAGTCATCCTGTAGAGTTAGAGTAGGATTTTACTTGCACAAGCAGAATCATACACATTTTTTTGGAGCCCTTTTTGACTAAAAAACGAGTCTACAGAAGGAAGACATTTTTCACCCAATAACTGACTTTTCAGAGTTGTATTGTTCTTGCCCACTCAAAGCGATTTCATCCAAGGTCTTATTAGGACCATAGCAGAAGACTGCAGTCCTGGATTCTTGCTCTGTGGAAGACTTGTGCAACGATTTCAAGAGGTTAGTGCTTCTAATCTCATAATTATATCATTGTCTAGTTTACATGTATATGATGCTTGAATAGTATGCTTGCTTCCGCTGCGCATGTTCTAAGAGAAACAACTCTTTCCTCGATCATTTTTATGAAGCATAGGAAATGGAGACACAACGGAATGATTTAAACTAGTAGAAGAAGCGCAAAAGAAAGAAAGAAAGGAGCGATTCTCTATGGCTTTTTAGAGATGAATATATTTAAATGCATTGCGAATGCTGGTTATGTTTTTGTCATGATCCAAATTTCCCTCCATAGGATGCGTGATGGCACCTAGTCTTAGGGACTAAGTAAGCCTAACACTTACTGAATTAGTGACAATTCAACCAACAATTATTAAATATGAGTTAGAAATATCCTACAATTTCCAAAACCGATAATACATGTCTTAAGCTCTACAGAATTTACTAGAAAATCTCTAAATACAACTGTTCCAGGATAGAATCAACAGTGTAATGAAAACATCATAAGGGGACTCTGAGGCTTGCGAACACGACAACAGATATACTTGGAGGCTCCACAACAATGTTCGATCAACTAAAAAGAATATTAATAACTCTGGGGTACCTGGATCTGCACAAAAAAATGTGCAGAAGCGTAGTATGAATACACCGCAGCGGTACCCAGTAAGTATCAAGTCTAACCTCGGTAGAGTAGTGACGAGGCTAGGCCAAGACACTTACCAGACATATAAAGTTGTACAATATGTTACATGAAGCTAACAAGGAAAGAGTATCAATATAAGGCCAACAATTGAAAATTTTCCAATCCAAATCAACAATGAAAATAATGACAACACGAATGGCATCGAGCAAACAATCAAGTAATTGAGCAACAACACAGTCAGAGTACAAATATAATAAAAAAA